>VMBQ01008351.1:0-34244 GCA_007657795.1 Dreissena rostriformis
GCAAGCTAAATGAATCGCAAGCTTGCGCAAGCTAGAATTATCAGCAAGCTTGCGCAAGCTTGCTGCGAGGTTACAATTCAAAGCTTGCGCATGTTAGAAAAGCTTGCGATTTTGGTTTGGGTGACTTCTAACGTTTTTATCGAAAATGAGGACGAAACAAATGATTTTTCCCGTTTGAATGAAATTTTGTCAATTTTTGCTATTATTTTCTCTCTTTTTAATAAATGAGCATAAAAAAAACAGAAAATCTGAGTTTGACAATTCCGGGTACGCTGAGGAAAGTTTTTAGCGTGTTCTGTCCAAAGTCATGTGACTGCCATGTAGTAAAAATCCAAAATTGAAGGTATGAGGGGCGTTTAAAATGTATTACCCTCTTATATTTTCTGACAAAAAAAGAGCAGAACTATGCAGACAGGGCACTTCAGCTTTTGACTGTAAAAAATTCCTGTGATCTGTGAATTGTATAAAAGAACCTGTAATCAAATTTAAACATATTTAATTCCAACTTTTTTGTGCATGATTTTCTGTTTTCTTTTGAAAGTTTAGGAAACAGATCATCCTATATTATAGCCATTGACTAGCTGTTAATATGTGTTTCTCCCTGTTGTACATGCAATTCTGAAAATGGACATTTCTCGACTGTATAAAACTGTTAAGTTTTTGTTGAAACGCAGGGCTCGACATTAACGGTAGTCCGACTGTCCGGGACAACCAAATNTTAAGTTTTTGTTGAAACGAAAAAATATATACATCTACGCCGGGGTTAGAACTTTAAAATTATTTGGGGAATATAGGGTTTTCACCCATTGATTTTGAAAAATAGGGTAATTTCAGTTTTTGAATAGGGTGAAATTTAAGTTATAAATATTTAAACCTCAAAATCATTGCTGCTTTACTTCTGTTGCACAGACTGGTCGCAGTATGCACATTTCAACTTGTTTCTGTCCCATCAACATCAAAAAATTCTAACCAGGGATATGACTTTTTCGACTTTTGACAGATTTTTTCAATCACGGACTTTCCGTCATGTTTTTGGATGCCAACTCGCTACTTTCAACTGCTGCATACACAGTTTCTTACAAATCGATAACACAAATGATTTGGTTGTTTGTACTTGGTTGGAAAAAGTTTGCGATCGACATATATTAAGCGCAACAATAATGTCTTTGGACCTCACGTATACATTTTTATTACGCACTGTTATAGCAGGGCCAAAACACCCTTTTTGGGGAAGGGGCCTCAGCCTTTTTTTAGGGGAAAAATAATGCGATTTTTTCTTATTTGGGGAAAATAAGAAATTTGTATTTCATTTGGATAATGGAGTTTATACACGAAAAAAATTATATTGGGTTGCCACAAAGTTAGGAAGGTACAGATTCTCTACCGATACAAACTTGCACTGACTGTGGATTTAGATCCCCAAGTGGACCCGTCCCAATTTCTGATTTTTTTTTTTTTTTTTTTTTTTACCCCTCAAATTGGAGTTTTTGAGTTCCATTTGGGGAAAAAAAGTGGTTATTTCGGTTGGGGAAGCAGCCGATATTCGGCTACATGAAAGAAGGGTTTTTTGGCCCTGTATAGAAACTGGAAGTACAGACACTTTAAAAATACATGCACGTCGTAAATATTTTGGTCAGACGCTTAATTTGCTATGAAATAGTCCGCATATAGCGTTTGAGTTACATCGACTGTTTTGCTCCTCCGTCATCCAGGCGCTTGCTTACTTTCAAATGAATAAAATCTTTGCTGCCATACGATAATTATTCCAATATATATGAGAAATTACCGAAATTGAGAAAAGCATTTTCGAGACTTGTATCATACGCATCAAATTTAAAGAATAAGCGTCAAAGTCAAATCGATTGCGTTTTCAATACGCATTATATTGAATTTCTTTGCATTTTTAAACATTTTAATACGGTGAAAAACGCTGATATGCAGCTTATCTGGGGCACTAATTTAATCTGATTTTGTTGACTTTTTGTTACATGGACCGAAACAGGTTACTCAAGGATACTTTATAAAGAAAAAAATTGCTGATAAGTGCAATTGGACAAGCTTTTTAGCCAGGGGGTTAAGAGTCTGCTTATCACTAGGGCGGACCGAGTTTAATCCCCGATTCAGCTCAGGATTTTTCACTTTTAGTTAAAAAGTTAAATTATATCCCTGATTTTTCAATCAAAACTTTAAAAGCAGGAAATGGCAGCTTTTNAATTTGTTAACATGTGTGAACACTTAATAATAATGGTATAAGTACAATTTAAGGAAATGAAAGTAACTAGAGTATTTTCAGAAATTACACGTTTAAGCTACAAAAAGATTACGGAAAACGCATTACAGTTTTTAGAAATGGTTTGTCTTTTTTCAAGCAGATAACATGAGTTGTTATGTCTTTTGATTAATAGGCAAACAGGAGTATGTCAGTTTATTGGNGGATGCTGCTGCGGATATTGATGATGATGATGATCGGTCGAATTTTTTAAAACTCGTTTTACATATTCACTCCGTGACAAACGACTCAACAGAGCAATACTGCCTCCTCACGTTCGCATACATTTTATATTATATGCATTCATTGAATAGTGCCTGTCGTTAAATACACCTCAATTATAGTTATATCGAGATTATTAATTAAGACATATCGGATTATAATTGATTTGCAAAACATATACCTCATACATCGGTGCCCTTTGGTATATTGTATGCAGTGTTTAACTTCATGGATTCCTTTGGCATAAAACATTTTATTATTTCACATTTTGTTTTTTAATCTCATTATTCAAGGCGTTCCCTAGTGTTTGACTTAAGAGCTTTAATAAAACACATGTACCACCCCCGTAATCAAGGTGTCTGTACCACGTGACTTTTTCGGCTATGCGTGGGACAATCGGTTGTCAACAAAACATCGCTTCAGGTAAGATTTTTGATAATTTCTTCATTAATTCAAAACCATTTAAAAAAAAAAACAAAGACGAGTGCCCGATCATTGTCAAAATACACAACTCTGTAAAGTTTGTACAAAATTAATTAAGTATTTTTTCCAAAAATGACACCCGCGTGTTTGAAAACACACGAAATGAAATGCTATGTGTGGTATATTTTTTATTCAATCAACAAAAACGTTTATAATAATATTGTCGAAGGTTTAAAAAAAAAGGCGGACATTGTAATTCTTCATAGAGAAGCTACATACATTTTATGTTTGCGCAAATACATCTGATTCGAAGTGTGTGTATAAAAATGTAATAATGCTATGTGTGGGACACATTTTTGAAAATGCTATGTGTGGTATACAAACTAAACTAGAGAATCGAAAGATTGGCACAAACGTCGATAATATGTTAAGTCTATCTAAATAACAAAAGTTGGTAAATAAAACATTGTTGATACTGTTTTGCGCGCTTAAAATATAATAATCAGGACGTTCATGTTACTCGAAATTATCATGATTGCCTATAATTTATATTCATATTTTGTTTCCTTGTAGAATGCCATTTGTTTGCGAACAGTGTGGAAGAGAGGNAAAACATCGTGCTGTAGACGATAGAAAATAACATCTCTTAAAATGACAGATTTTGTAACTTTCCCTCGTACTAATTCTGCATTGCGAAGATTTGGATGCGTCATATGTATATTAGTGTCGATGTCGTTCGTAACAAGCACATCAAATATATATTATTGGACTTATTTCTTAGAAAATAACATAGCATTCAGTAAAAAAAAATAATATTTGCGTGCAAGATATAAACGTTTATCAGAGTTTCTACTATGAAGTGCGCTTTTAATGATCATTCCATTCAAGCACTCATCTGACAAAACTGGAATGATTAAATTGCAAACACTCAGCAAAAGGTATAGCGCACTAACCGGACGAGTTTTATTACACATTTGTTCGTTTTATTTATTTATTTGTATCTATTATTAAGCTATGTCTTACTTACAGCAAACATTTAAAGTAAGTATAAAAACAGTTAATTTCAAAATCCCCCAAAAATATGTACACGTTAACAATTTTAAAAGATTAAAGTACTTTTCTAATTAATAAAATGCTATAACGTTTTTTATTGTGTGCATCATATCAGCCGTGTCAGACGAATATGGGTCTGGTCAGGGGCTACTGACTACGCTAATGAGACCATGAAACCTTGCGTGACATTATTGCGGACCGCTAAAAATATTTAACCAGTCTCTGCTCATATAATAAGATGTCAAATATTCAAAACACACAACAGTTACTGAGTGCAATGATTTCACTTCACAAATAAACGGTTTTATTGTAATGGTTCTGATTGCCATATGGTAAAGTCAGTCAAAGTTAACTTAGGTATCAATCATTTACGGTACTTGTTTGCACCAATGAACATTATTATTAAGATAAATAATAATGTATTTTTAAAAGTGCACTTTGCGGTATCCGTTAAATGAATTATATTCGATTAATGGTTATTGATCTAATGAAATACATTAATGGAAGACATCGATCTTAATTTAAGCATAAACCGTCTTTGTACAAGCCTTTCAAACTAATGCTGAGGTCCCGTTATATGATTTCTAAATGACTCGTTAACATTATTTTTTTTTAAGATCATTATATATATATAACTTTTATATTTGCAAAGCATCTTACATATGACATAAAAATGCTAAATGAAAAAGTGTCATCACCGGTAATCGAACCGGGTACATTCGGGCGCAGAGTCGTATGCGCTACCACTGGGCCATACAGGGATAGCAACGAACCATGACAAATGCTGCTGTTGCAAGTAGTTTCCAGAGTTTGAAGGATTCACACCACTGTAGTTGAGGTAGATTAATAATCCAGAATTTGAGAATTATAGTCTGAATGAAACACAAAATATCATGCTCATATATATGTACGCGCTGTAGTATGCACCGTCTGTGTAGTTGAATACAGAAATACATAGCCCTACATACTAACGACTCCATAACCCAGATTACGATGAGCATGATATAGATGATAAGGTTAGGGAGGATGCGGATGATGATTTGGATGCTGCTGCGGATATTGATGATGATGATGATCGGTCGAATTTTATAAAACTCGTTTTACATATTCACTCCGTGACAAACGACTCAATAGAGCAATACTGCCTCCTCACATTCGCATACATTTTATATGATATGCATTCATTGAATAGTACATGTCGTTAAATACACCTCAATTATAGTTATATCGAGATTATTAATTAAGACATATCTGATTATAATTGTTTTGCAAAACATATACCTAATACATCGGTGCCCTTTGGTATATTGTATGCAGTGTTTAACTTCACGGATTCCTTTGGCATAATACATTTTATAATTTCACATTTTGTTTTTAAACCTCATTATTCAAGGCGTTCCCTTGTGTTTGACTTAAGAGCTATGATGAAACACATGTACCACCCCCGTAATACATGCAGTCACCTAACCTTGAGTCCGCAAACAACAAGAAGAAATGTGTGCCTTCAAACAAGACTGAGGGAGGGAGGGAGGGAGGGAGGGAGGTGATCATTAACATTATGGACATAATTGCTAATTAAATAATGTGGTTTGAGTGGTTACATTTACATCAATAACTTTTGTTTCAATTGATGATACTTATTCAGGCCATTTCGATTCATTCTTTGTTTTTGTTTTTATAGTTGATCTGTCGTTTAATTAACTTTGTATAAACAGTGTGGTGTCCTCGTAGACACAGTTTGATAATTAATTGTTGCAACATCCAAACCTGTTTACATAATAGAAGTGGTTAAGAAAACCTTTCGTATAACAATTGACGGATTGGATGTTGTTTTTTTTTTAAATAATAGACGTAGTTAGAAAAATGTTTATCACAAAACACTTGACTGATTGTATGTGTACATAAGTCATGGTTATAGCGTTGTTTGTACTGAACAATCGTTTTATTGTCAATCATTTTCATTGTTTGTTTTTATACGTTCTAAAACAAAGCCCCCTCTTCACATTTTTTCAAAACCATTACATGATTTATGCAGCATTCCAGCGTTTAAGTTAAGTGTGTTTCAACTTCGTCTAAAATATGCGAAATAAAGAACATAGCATCGCGAAACGTTTAATCGCCTTTTGTTTTATTAATAATTATATTAGGATGACAACAAAATTATCGACATTTCAAGCTTAAAGTGATAGTTCGCGATTTTATATGGGCAGAATCGTAAGAAAACGTGTTTTTATTGAGGATATCACTGAAAACATCCGTCAGGATGTGAATGCTCGGAAAGTGAATGCCCTTAATGGTCCGAACTGAACGGACTGAACGTTCATAGATGATTTTATGTTTTTGTCTATTACACAACCATACCACAGCGACGCGAAACATAATTCAATACATATGAATTCGATATACTTGATGAATGTGAATTACGTTTGATTGATTTACCGTGCTGATAGATCATATTAACAGCATTCCTGTCGTATTCTTCTTGCATTGATTTTAGACGGCGACATGTTGTACAAACAATTCGAATATATCTTCTGTCAACATTGTTCGACGGTGTTTGACCTAACTAGTTGGGGTCATTGGCCCCACAACATATTTTCGATTTGGGAACCAGTATAATGATAAAGTTTGCTGCAATTCAAACTGTGTAGTCAGGTAAATTTACGCATATCATAGTTTGAAATATAACAAGGAGTTTCAAATATAGTATTGTTTAATAAAACTGCATCTAGCTAGTCGTTTCGTTGATATGTATTTGTTCTTAGCAAACAACACTTTAATTAATTGTATTGTGATTTTAAGGGGTGGGTTATCTGTTTAAAGTTCAAATGGTCTCTACCGAATTAAAACGCCAAATATTTATTTTGACTGTTTAAATGCGCTTATACCAGATAAAGTACGGTCAATATACACTTTGACCCCAACAAATTGCTACAAAAGGTATTTCAACTGATCCTTGTTGGGTAGAAGGTACTTTATAATATATCAAAAGTTTAGCGAAAATGGACTACCGGAAAGTAGTTATTTTCAAGATGGCAACCAAGATGGCCGCCAAAACCTATTTATGATCATAACTTTGTAAGTATTCACTCAAATTTGATCATTTTGGTGTCTATAC
Source organism: Dreissena rostriformis (assembly GCA_007657795.1). Taxonomy (NCBI): domain Eukaryota; kingdom Metazoa; phylum Mollusca; class Bivalvia; order Myida; family Dreissenidae; genus Dreissena; species Dreissena rostriformis. The sequence continues at coordinate 7,086 of VMBQ01008351.1, forward strand.
CTAGGTTACAAAAAAAAATCACATTAACATCACCAGGCATAGTTTAAGTTTATTAAATTAAACCGAAATCCAACATTGCGTCCAAAATTACCATCGACACAACATGAAGGACAACAAGTCCATAACTTTTTACTAAAACGTTATGATGATTATGTCAAACACCATAATTTCGAAGACAATCAACATTTTGATTGATTTGTTGATATCACTAAAAAGTTGAATAATCATGAAATCTAATTTATGACATTTAGCTGTCAACTATCACCTGATAAACAATCACCTTTGCCCATAAGGTTTTTCTCAGAGCGTCAAATTGTCGATGTCGTCGTCCTCCTCCTCAGTACCGACCTCTTAAGAATTATTTAAATTATAAGTTTACAGTTTGTCAAGGGCCACATACAGAAGCGCAATTGAGTCCATAGCGTATGCAGCTGCATCGAGAGGAATAACATCCTATAGAACAGATACAATGGATGATTTTCAATAGTTCTTCAGGTGCAGATTTGTTTTGGATCATTATTGGAATTAACTGGTCGTTGTCCCGTTTTCATCACCTTATGTCGGTTTCATATTATGTGCCATCTCCATCCATACCATGTTTTGATAATATACGCGTTGATAATGGAAAACCGTTTCATGCCATGTTGGTGGAAGCCCCTCAGGAGTGACGAGTGCTTTGGCAGTAGCCACTTTATTTGTGAAAATATTCTGGCGCAGTAATTATAAGGAATCATTGAGCAGTAAACAGATCAACTATCAAGCAGTTGCCAAGATTTTATATTTCCACTTGAGACTTGTTTGGAAGAAGGAAGGAACTAGCACATGACTTCATGATAGGGACAGGTTTTATTAATTTCAGAAATACTGACTTTTTTCCGATGCAGAAAGTCCTTGAAGTTGAAACACAGCGGTAGTAAGCATGCGCAAAGAGCAACTTATTGCCCACCTTGTCTCCTCAAAGTTCTTTTAAGAGGTTAATATTATACAATTTGTGTTTCGTTGACTGTTTTTTTTTTACGCCAGAGCGAAAGAAGATGGTCTAATTGTCCCTTTCGGAGTTATGCAGGAGCAAGATGAGCAAATATGTATCCTCACCCACCAGCGTTGTGGTGCTATGATGTGATCGTACCACTGTTGTTTAAACAAGTTCAACGTTTGCATCTCCTGGTGACAGAATGAAATTACATCCCATTTGTGTAAGAGCTGCGTTGATCAGAGCAATCATGCATGCCATGTTTTTGTCACGAGACAAACATTTCTCCTTTTTGCATAGCATTCTGTTTCTGTGGTGAAACTCACAATAGGGTTCACGTTTTTTTTCTCATCTCCGATGTGTGTTGTATTTGATTGAAGGACAGTGTTCGTAACCAACGAATACCACTGTCGCTTGTCCGTAATGCATTACAGTGAAATCTGCCTTAGACTCGGCTATTGCGTTATATGTGTCACCCTTTTTCTATGGTAAACGATGGAGAAAAGAGCCACCATCAAACACGTTTGTTTTAGGAATACAGTTCATAAAAGCCTCAATTGATGCGTCTGGAGCATGATCTCTAAGCGATCTAAGGTGTGTCTTCTTTACGACGTATGTACTTGGCTTCAAAGATGGCAGAAGGATGGGGGCTCAGTTTATTCGACAGTATGTCTTAAAGGAAAAGATCTCCATATTTTGACACTACCAGGAAACGTTGGAACAGAAGGGCATGATCAATAGCACGGTCAGAAGTAATCTTAACAGCCGAGTTATTTCCGAGAGTTAAGGCTATGTCTTTTCTCTTGAATTTATAGGCAAATGCCAACTTTACTTTGATAACTCTAATGATCTTGTAACCAACTGTCTCGAATGCATGAACATTCACATCTGACCCAGCCACTATCCCATTGACAATGTTTCTAAGAGTAGGATCAGCTGTTTAGGGTGAGAAACCTGTAATCTTTGCCTGCATTGTCTAGAGATCAGAAGCATCTCGGTTGATGCGCGCCTTAGTTGAGTCTTTGTTCTGTGGACTTGTTAATAAAGGTCAGGTCTGTGAACTCCTGTATCGCACTGTTGTAATCGAATGTTTCAGGTGCAGTAAGGGTTCAACGGGTTTTGCATTTCCTCGTTCATCCCACTGCTGCAAGTCAGACCATCTGTGCTCTGTAGAGACCCAATCAATGTTTGCTCAATGACATGATCGCTGCTTAGCCACGCCCAGCACGGATTTCTCCTACGAACAACGTGAAAACCATCACCAAACTTTCGATAAACGTCTGGGTGCATTTCTTCTAGGTTGCTCATTTGCTACAGATAGTAATAAGCAGAATGCAGGTAATAGAAGTGCCCAGCTGCAGCAAAGACGGACAGACAATCGGACTCTGCCTGCAAATGCACCAGCCAACACCCAGTACGATCCGCCTTGATCAACCTAAACGTCCCCCGATGGATATATCTGAAACAATGTCGAGGATTCCATTCCGCATATATAAATTGTCCCATGTCGGTCTATCACACAACTCCGCGGGTTGTCAACATCAGGATCCTGGTACACGTGGATCAACTTTCCATGAAGATACATACAAATGACACAGCCTTTGCTCCAAGCTCCGCCAGTACACTTCACATACAGTAATCGCGTCTTTTGGTCAGCGTTAACGGACACTGGGCATCGAATATTCTCGTCCGCATGCGCGGTAAGGAGGTATGAATTAACTTCTTTGCCTTTGCCTTGTGATGACAATGAAATTTTCTAAAAAATCAACACCCCACCCAGCAATCAAGCCGTGTAGATATTTTCCTGTCCATTTCGAAATCTTTATCTTTATACAACTCCTTCTTCGTGAATAGAAAACTTGAACAATTAACTTTTTTATGAGACCGAAGATAATAATACATAACGTGCATACAACATATACGTAAATAATTACTTGAAGTGGTAAACTGCATTTCATTCGCAGGTTGTTGTGTAACTTTAAAAACAATCTACGCATTCATGTCTTATGAATCGTGATGGACACATGGCAAAGTTTACCTGACAACGCTATTACTACACATACAGGAAATGCATTGTGCCAAGCCGACTTTAGCTCGAACCCAACCTTTAACATTTATTAACAATGCTTGTTTTCGTTTGATTAAATGTACGAGACAATATGTCATTGTTTTTTTTCCTTTTAAGCAGGCCGCACATGATTTACGGTGTATATAGTTTCATCCAAGTTTAAAAGTTTATAATAGGATTTTGTTATTAGAGTCTGAACTTTATTTGAAACGGTTATGGCATTATTTTATACTAAAACCATAATAAAGTGTTACAATGCTTACATTTCTTTATACTTGCGCCACAATAAGTTGTTACAATCCTTACATTACTTCATATTTGCGCAATTATACGGATCTACTTTCCTAACCTTACTTTATACTTTCGACACAGTACGGAGTTACTATCCTTATATTTCTTTATATTTGCGCCAAGGTTCGAATTTCTATCCTTTAATCACTTTATACTTGCGCCACAGTACGGAGTGACAATCCTTACATTGCGTTTTAGCTGCACCACAATACGGAGTTGCTATCCTTTCATTGCTTTATAATTGCGCCACAATGCGGACTTACAATCCTTACATTACTTTAAACTTGCACCACAATACGTTGTTACAATTCTTACATTACTTTAAACTTGCGCCACAATTAGGTGTAATAATCGTCACATTACTTTATACTTGCGCCACACTACTTACAATGCTTACTTCTCAAGTTTAAGTTCGCCTATTTGCTGTAACTTTTCTTTGGGGTTCTCAACAAGGGGGTCGAAACAGATAATGGTGTTAACATATTTTAGAGTATCTATTTCTTCACGTATACTCTCTTTATAACACGAAAGCTTCTCGGCAACCGTGACGATGATTTCGGCTTTCTGTACCTAAAACAGGAATTATTGTAGTAAACAATACAACCAAGTAGAATTATACGCAAAGGGCTAACTTTAGATCCTCTAAATCTCGTTTGAGAAAGCGTTTTGAGTAATTGAAATAAAAGAAATATCGTCATGCAAACAATAAAGAAACTTAAATAAAACAAAGTCAGCACATTGCGGCAATACAGTAGATTGTTTTATTATTATATTTCTTTATAACTGCATCTGTTTATGAATTCAATCTGTTCAACAGTGTTTTGCATTTCATCCAAAAAGATGTTTCATTACCTTCGTGCATCCGATCGATTTTCCCGTGAAATACCTAACAATTAGTGTGCTTGCTTTTCATGTAAACCAAACAATAAACTTATAAAAATCCCAAACAGTAAACTAATAAATAGTAACAACTTTTAGTCTTTATTAATATTAATAAGCCAAGTGAACATTATGTCTGTGTTCATACCGGTCGCCGTGGTGTAATAGATGTGGTGTCCGCCTGGCGACCGGGAGGTCACGGTTTCGATCCCCACTGTGGGAGTTTTTTTTAGATTCCTCCCAATACACCAAGTACTGATTCTAGTCCCAGGAAACGGACTCGAGAGCGTTTAAAATAAGCCTTAGGCTTTCGATGCAATCGAGCTAAAAGAAATAGGGTTAAACTTTAAACTTATATTAATAAGCCAAGTGTACATAGTGTGTGGGTGTTCATACCGGTCGTATCTCGGTCTGGGCTGCCGCTATTTGCTCCACGGAGTTTTCAATGTCTGCAATCACAATTATAGAAAATAGAAATACAGAATATCTGTATCCAATAAACAGTGGCCTTTAAGCCCCATTAACACTCAAAATCAACGAATTTTTCCTTTTTTTTCTAAAATAAAGTTAACCCATACAAAAATTAGTGTTCCTTATAGCAATAGCCAACATTTTAACTTTTGATATGGTCTGGTTAACATAGATTTAACAAGATACAAAACGCTCTTTTTTGTTTTGTGTGGAAAATATATTCAACAAATGTTCATGAAGCATTTTAGTGTTCGTGTTTAGTATGAATAGACATCGTTGCGAGAAATCAAAATGTCATATATTGTGCCACAAAAAAATAAAAACGATCATTTTGTATCTTGTTAAATCTATGTTACCAGACCAAACGTTTAAATGTTGGCTATTGCTATAAGGAACACTGATTGTTTGTGGGTAAACTTTATTGTACGAGATATTTTACGAAAAATTCGTTGATGTTGAGTGTTAATGGGGCTTTAAGCACTCATATGAGGTAATTCTTTTTTATAAAACTTAGATTCATTTAGAAAATGACTGGCCTGGGAATGGGTACTCGTAGAGCGGACCCGGATACTCATATTGATTGTGTTAAATATATGCACAATTAAAATTCCTAAAACACTACATTATATTAACAATTAGCAATAATACCGATATTGGCTAGAAGCTTTTCTTCCGTGGTTTTCAGCATTTCTTCGATGGATGCTCGCATGGCCTTCACGTCTTCTATATGTGTTAACTTCTCCTATTCCAAACTGTCGATATTTTTACCTGCCCCGACAATGATATCCTCGAACACCTTTATGCACTGCTGAAGCATATCGTTGTTCTTCTGGCACGGGCGTTTCAACTTCCCGCTATTGATATACGCGTCGAGTGACGTCACTTCACAGCCCTTGTTGCCGGTTATAAGGCACGAGCAACATCCTATCTCCACGAGATTCTCGCAAAAGAATTCGATCAGTTTGCCAGGATGTAGTCTATAAAGAGAGGTAATGGAACTCTTGTTTATTTAATAAAATATAATGCATCTAGTTATGCATCACATTATTATAAATACAACAAAAAGCACGTGATATTGCAAAACACGTTCCGATTGCATTATACTTTCACAAGGCAAACACGAAACATTCACAATAACGGCCATGAACGACCATCGAAAACAATAAGAACTCTGACTGCTTTAATTTAACATGTTACCTTTTGTCAGCGCATTTTCTGTTTAAATAGCATTTCAAGTGCTCAACATCCTATTATAACAGTAAATAGTGTGCATGCAAAGTTTGAGTTTTATAACTAATACTCCAGAGAAATCAAAAGGTGAGAATCAATATGCAATAGTCAAACCCTAAAACATAACAAATCATTAAAGCCGCGTTCTGGGGAAACTGGGCTAAATGCATATGCGTAAAGAGTCTTCCAAGATTAGCCTGTGCAGACCGCACAGGCTTATCTTGGACGACACTTTTCGCCTTCACTGGATTTCCGTGTAGAAGAGACTTCCTTTCAACGAGATATACCATAACAGCGGAATATTCCGTTCATGATTAACCTGAGACGACACTTCTCGCACAAGCATTTTTTTTCCAGATTGATGCACATATATCATTAAATACCAGGCAAAAAATGAACAACAATTATAACTTATACAATACAGGTTCATTTACATCCAAGAATACCAGACATAATTGAACAACAATTACAACTTCTAAAACACATTTTCATTTACCAACAAAAAAAACAGGCATAATTGAACAACAATTACACCTTATAAAACACATTTTCAGTTATCAACAAGAATACCAGGCGAAATTGAACAACAATTACAACTTATAAAACACATTTTCATTTACCAACATGAATACCAGGTTTAATTGAACATCAATTATAACTAATAAAACACATTTTCATTTACCTCCAAGAATACCAGGCATAATTGAACAACAATTACAACTTATAAAACACATTTCCATTTACCTACAAGAATCGGAGAACTCGAACTGTCCGTCAAAGAGGGAGATCAGCAGTCTATTCTTTGGGAACATCTTGGCCCATTAAAACCTGGGCTTATCAGGCTGCGGCACCTGGACCAAGTCACGGCACATCGGACAAGGGAATTCCTTCTTGGTCGCGTCCTGTACTGCAGTGGTCATAATGTACGAATGCAGACATCCTTCGCAGAATGTATGCTGACACGATAGCATTCGAGGTACTTTGTAGACGTTGAAACATATTGAGCACTGAAGCAACTCCGGCTTTGGACGCGGTCTGGTTATTCCGCTTTCCATGATTATTGTTAAAATTAAATGTTTGTAAAATATTCAATAAAAATAATCGAACACTGTTTGAGAAGAGCAAAACTATTTATTGGCATCCATTTTAACGCTGCTTATCGTGAATGCATTTAAATAATTATACTAGAATTTTCTAGATGAATGCGTCTTCATTAGCAAACACAATATTGGCATTTAGACGAGTCAATAGGGTCATTGTGCAGTCATAACGGTTGTTTTCATTAAAGTTGTAAGCATTGACATGAACAAAGCATTGTCACACCGAATGAAATTGATAACATCAAACACAATTAACCTCTTCACCGAAAGCATGCATACCACCAACTCAGTACATGCACATCGTTATTAAATCGTTATTAAACACCCAAATAATGACTTCGTTTACCTAAAAACAATTCCGCTCTAGACTGTAATATGTGTGATAATTGTTTTGACTGGAGTTCGTCGCATATCTTTTCAATCAGTTTTAAGTGAATCGACCTCGGTGACCTTATCGAGCTTGTCTGTAATGTGATATTGACATTGGAACCTCTAAGCTACATTCGATTTCATTCGTTTAAACTGCGTTGATTTACGATCACTCAAACAAATTTCAAATAAATTTTAACAAATATTTCATTCTTGTTAATAAGCATTTGTATTAACATTATTTACGGTACTATAATTAAAATACATTAACTGCACGATGTCAAGCCAGTGTAAAAGCAAGTCAGTGTATTATTCCATAAATACATTTTTGTATGATCGGAGAATGTTAAAGTAAATAAAGGATACTTTTCTATAGTTCTAATATTCTTACATTTTATAATTTCGATCTTTTGAGGGGATAAAAACAACAACACAAATGTTTTCACAGATCTTCTTCTTATTTTTGGAAAAAAAAGTAGTTAAATAATTGTTATTCTTTTGAGAATAAACTTTCTTATTCAATGCAAACGTTTTTTTTCCTTGGAAAACGCCTAAACCTAAAACCTCTTTTCTGCAATGCTTTGGAATAATCCATATCCACAGTTTTATCTCGTTAGTCGTATGCAATGCACCGTTTGTATATAATAACTAGTTCATAGTTTTTGGAAAGATATTATTTTGTTTTAATTTAGGATAGATTGACCACGTGATGGTATGCTTCTCGAAATTTTGTTTGGTACATTGAATAAATACACAATTGTAAGTTACAGCGAAATATTAGACAAAGCTTTTATTCTAAGTTAATTTTATTTTTTGCATTTAATTTGGAATAATTGTCTCAACCATTGTTTTCTATCAGATTTTATTAGCAAGACTATTTCATGGTTTTATTTTGTCAAAAGACGTCGTTTGAGTATGTGTGGTCGTTGCATGACATGGGCACGGAGCAGAGAGCGGAACTAAAAATCATGCCTGTAAAATAAAATTACTACTCTCTTCATAATAAGAATATTCAAGCCCCGAAGACGTTCTCGTCAACATACGAAGCTCTTTTCTTTAAGGCGAGAGATAAAATGCCTATACAAGATAAGACAATACCTGCAGCATCACTAAACAAAACTAATTTTTAGCCGCGGTCTATAAAAAAGGGGGTTTAATCCATGTACGTAAAGTGTGTTCCCAGATTAGACTGTGCAGTCCGCACAGGAGAATCAGGGACGCCACTTTCCGCCTTTATAGCATTTTTTTGTTTAAAGGAAGACTGTTCTTGATGAAAATCCAGATTAGGCGGAACGTGTCCTCCATTATTAGCCTGTGCGGACTGCACAGGCTAATCTGGGACGACACTTTACGCACATGCATTAGACCCCCTTTTCACATAGCGAGGCTCATTTTTTAACTGGATTCTCGTGGAATGACTCCCAACACTACGAACACTATGAAAGTGAAAACCGAGATTGTAGTCGTTCGATATACATGTGTAATTAGACCATGAGGTATTTAAAAGGTGACATACTATTGATACCGGTACTTTGTTCTCCATCAATGCATTCGTATTGTTCTGTATATCAGTCTCGCTCTCGGAAAACGCTGCTAAATGCACGTGTGTTAAGTGTCTTCCCGGATAAGTCATTGCAGTCCGTGCAGGCTAATCAGGGAGGCCTTTTTTTCGCATGAACTGTTACTGAGAATTACTTCAAACGAAAAATATCATACAAGCGGAAAGTGTCGTCCCTGATTAGCCTGTGCGAACTGCACAGGCTAATCCGAAACGACACTGTGTGCACATGCATTAAGCCCCGTTTTCCCATAATGTATGGGGCTGTCTGGACATAAAGCTGCTCACCTTTTTGTATTTGAACAATCCTTACTTTTCTGATATTAGGGCAATTATAACAGTAAATTATAACTCGACCAAAGATGTTAAATATATTTATTATGCAATCAATTCTGTGACATTACACAACATACAAGTGTTTGCATGTTTATAACTTCAGAGATGTTCAATAAACCGTAAAAATAATTATTTATTTAATTGTTCAGTATGATAAAAAAGTCNCCACAACTTGTCTGTGATGTCTGTGATATTAATACCTTGCTAATCAAGATATTATTTTGCAGTTATTCGAACAACTACTTCTATTTGATATACCACTACTTATTTGTGACATTCCACTACTTGTCTGTGACATTTGCCATGCTTATCAATTTACCTTGTTGCAGATATTAACTACTACGTTTCTGTGAAATTCCTCTACTTAGGTGTGATATTTAACTACTCTTCTGTTATATTTACCTCACTAATGAAGCCGGTGAAGCCGTTGTTCATGGGGTTGCTTTGATGATCCTGGCAGGGTCCGAACCTCAAAGGCCCCAGACCGGCGATGATCTCACCTGGAACAGACAAACACAATTAACCATATACCACAGAGATGCACACTTTGACGCGTTTTTATTCCCTTAGAAAATCAAATTTAATTCAAAGCCTTTCTTAATAGATTCAAGGTTTATTTCCAACCATAAGTTACTGATTAGCAGCAAACAACATAAGACCTGTCAGAACAGACTGCGAGTTACCCGCAGGCTATTCTGGTTTAGAATGCTAGTTGCATATAGCCATTTTCACTTTGCTTTTTTTCTGAGTTTGAAAGGGCGAACCTTCTACATATTGACTCGTTCGTCAGCTGTCAATCAAACTAACTGATCCGCCAATCAGATACCGCTGTTTCGCCGCCATTTTGTTCGACAAACAATGTCGTAAGTTAGGACAAAAGCGTTATACGTATGATAAGCAAGTGGTCAGAGCTATCGATGATTCAGCGAACAGTTAATTGTATGGACACTGGTGTTGTTTCCAACGAAACACGGCTCCCATGTCTCCTATGTGGGAGAATATCGCATATTTATTAATGATTGCCTTAAACGAATATAGTTGTATAATTAGCATGTAACAGAACTTCGATAATATTAGCAGCAATTTCAAAAGTGTGTCACAAGTCGTCTCAACAAAACTGGCTCGCCCCGAGCTTACTTAAAACGTCCAATGCAAATGCATTTCGAATGACAATATTATTATTTTTAAATAAACAGTGCAATATGAAGGTTGAGCTATGTTGGCCATCAATGTCCTCAGTGCCATTACCTCCCAGGTTAATGGGTACGACCGACGCCTTGTTGACCGCTGTTGGATCTTCGATCACGCCAATGAATGTTTTGCCGTCAAACATGATCTTCAGTGTGTTCCAACCCTGGGGCTGAAAGTGAAGTTTATGTTATAGAATCTCCAGCGAAAATATAATCTTGCTTGTAACTCATGTATATTAACACAAGTAATATTTACACGGTTAAGAGTATATACGATACAGGGAAATTAACATGCAGATGCTATTGTAGAATATTTCAATTAAAAACACTCATTTATGTATCGAAACAATGTGCATTGACTTCAAATTCTGTGTATACTGTTAAAGCCTTTCGTACATCTGTATAGTACATGTAGAGCCACTTTAATAACCTATATGCCTTATGTCTTTTCTGTTCTGTCATAAACAAAGACAAGCCCCAATGTAAACAAGACACGTACGTTGTACGGCAGCTTGACGACTTCACTGCCTTGCCTAGTGACGAGAAGGATCTCCAGCTCGTTCCTTCCCGGGTTGAGGCTGACCTCGAAGGAGGGCCCGTTGCCACCCTCCGTGGATCTACAGTTGGATACCATGATCTGCTTCTGCGTCCCGCCAGCCACCGCTACAAATGCGATACACAATTTTAGTTGTGAATATGTCTTTCGTAAACAAACAGTTATTGATCAAATCTAAATTTTGTGCGGACTACAAAAGCTTATCTTAGACGATACTTCAGGCATATGTATTATACCCGAACGATACTTCAGGCATATGTATTATACCCGAACGATACTTTANAATCCGCATACAAAGTTTGACTGTTTAACAAGACTACTTCGTCAAACCATGTAATTCCTAGTTTATAAACGATAACACGAAATAACAATCACACATCGTCAAGAAAACATATGTATTTATTGTTAATGTAAATTGATCTTTCTTCGAAATGCATTATGTTTTGTATTAACTTCAAACGCATGCTGTTATTGTATGTTAATGACGATAATTTAAATATGCTTAAGTCAAAACAAACTATATTGTTCTGTTCTGTTCTGTCATAAACAAAGACACGACCCAATGTACACAAGACACGTACGTTGTATTGCAGCTTGACGACATCACTGCCGAGCCTAGTGACGAGGAGGATCTCCAGCTCGTTCCTTCCCGGGTTGAGGCTGACCTCGAAGGAGGGTCCGTTGCCCCCCTCCGTGGATCTACAGTTAGATACCAGGATCTGTTTCTGCGTCCCGCCAGCCACCGCTACAAATGAGATACACAATTTTAAATGTGAATATATATTTCGTTAACAAACAGTTATTGACCAAACACATTGTATTACAAAACATGTAATACAATTCAATCATATTGAATCTAAATTTTGTGCGGACTACACAAGCTAATCTTAGACGATACTCCATGCATTTGTATTATACCCGAACGATACTTCAGGCATTTGTATTATACCCGCTCTTCACAGGGTGTTGCTAAATTATTTAACTGTAAGTATGTACATCGTCAATGGATAGGTAAACGATCTTGCCACAATTCAAAACATACTAGTGTATTGATTAGATCTACCGGTATTTGGTTTAAACAGACGCTACTTGCGTTTTATAGACGCTATTTGCGTTTTAGAGACGCGTTTTGCGTTTAAGAGACGCTATTTGCTTTAAGACACGCTATACACATCAGAAACTACTACTACGTACGCTGGAATGTGATCTCTGCTGTCATTTCCGGGAATGATGTATGATCGTAACGCCACACCTCCATGCCACTGCTGCCATCGAATATTCCATAGGTCATGCCCGTGGCGGTTCTGTTCTTAGTCATCTCGCCGAACACGGAGATCCAGCCATCCCCGTAGTTCTTCACGCTCCACTTATCGTCAAGCTGGTCGAACTTCGCATGAACTTCCTTCTTGCATGCTGGTCACAGGAAAAAAACGAAAAAGAAATTCGTTTCAGTTTAGTTTAAACATATTTATTTTAGCTCGATTGCATAGAAAGCCTAAGGCTTATTTGAAATTATCTCGAGTCCGTTTTCTGGGACTAGAACCAGTAGTTGGTGTCTATGGGGGAGATCTAAAGTACGTTCCCTCAGTGGGGATCGAACCCGTGACCTCCCGATCGCTAGGCGGACACCATATCTACTACGCCACGGCTACCTGGTAAAAGGCGTTTTAATCAAACAATAGCATAACATTTACCTAACTATAACATGTAGAGAAAAACCAATGGAGACATTCATTTAAATCTTACTTTAAGAGTTTGATAGCTTTTACCAAACTTAAAAAAAAATGAAGAATCGGTCATGACCCTTGTGCAGTGTTGACGCCTCTTAATAAAATATCAACGTAAATATTATCACAGGACAAACAAACACACAAATATGGAAGCAGAGTTTTCCTTCTTGTGCACCGCATTTGTCTTCAATGAGATCTAATAACATGTAAGATTCATGTTGAAAACCAATATAGAAATATTCCAAAACGTTAAATATAAAAATCAATACGGGCAACAACTCTGAAAGTATGGACGCAAGATTTATCTTTCTTTTATTTAAGGCAAGTAACCAAATGCCAATACAATACTTGCCAATGCAAGCAAAACATCATCAAACATAAACGATGAACAAAGCTGAGGTACACACAAAAGTACAAATAAACATGGACCTCATAACATCGCAAGTCAAACTTAAGATAAATAAATGAAAATATAATTCAATTAATTGCAATGGAGGTCGTAACAAACAAACGAATGTTTGGTTGATCATGTTTGTAATTCAGTACTCACTCTTGGGCAAACAATGCCGATCTAGGCGGTATTCAAAGCAAATACATCTGTCAAGTGATAGCATACATGTGTAAACTTATTGCTGGATTACTGGATTGTGTGCTCAGGTTAGCTAATAATGCACGGTGTTTAAATGCAAGCCTTTTGATTTATTTCTTAAGTTTTCGCGACTTGATCATTGATGTTACGGGTAATTTAACGTAAAATAAAATCCACGGGCTTCACCGTATTAACTAACACGCCGTAGCCTGGCAACCAAATACTTACTTTTAACCAAGGAGTTGCCGTCACATGTACAGATATCCTGCACAAAGTGTGTGGCGGGTGCGCAGTTGTGAGTCACTCCAGAAACGGAGTCGTAAAACTGGTATATGTTGGCAGGCACCGGCTCAAAGCGACACTCTACAATCACACAGAAACAAAGGAAAGATCAGCATCAATATTTAAATGAATTGCGCAGAAATAGATTAGCCGCATCGTGCGCAAATTTCGTCTAATGCCATACGCGCATCCGCGCAGTATGGTCATGAGCTACCTTGTCCTGTAATAAATCACACAAGGTATTGTGGTCTCTTGAGCGGACAGGGTAGTTTCTGATGAGAGTGCGCAAATACTCAGGTTGTTGTGAGCTACGCTGGCCGCATACAGCATAAGAACATTTTGTCATGACGCGGCTCTTAAGGGTGTTTTTTGACAAACACTATCAATGGCAATGCATGCTCATTTCAAGCAGTAAACTTTTGTTCTGACAATATAGGAATCTAGAATTATAATTATTGCGGCGATTGAATGACATCACCATAAATGCTACAATAATGAACCATGACACATTGGATAAATCGTAAACAATGTTTTAATGGCGAAACTACCTTACCTTTATATCAACATTTTAAATACTTTTTTTTTACAAGTTTTAATAAAGAATCTGAGCAAATTTAAAAAAAAGAGAGAGAGAGAGAAACGGATTTAACACTTAAACCTAATGCGAAGTGTAACAACTGAACACACGTACTCTCTTTGTACGTGTACGGGCATATCTCAAAGTTGCACGGATCATTGGGGTCCCTTATGCGCTCACAAAGCCCGGTGGAGACGTTGTATCGATGCTCGGGGATACAACAGTAGGCCTCTTTGTAACCCTTCTCGTTGCACCTCATGTACGTGCGGCAGTTGCCGTCATTGAGCGCATATGACGTCACGACTGTTCCGCCGACCACCTTGCCGCAGATGTCTGAAATAACATGCAATTGCGTCAACTGGCCGGCAATAAGAAACAGTACACGATCAACATTTATAGAGAATTGTTTGATTTACTGAGACAACATTACTACAAGCCTTATATTAAATAAAATCATATTAACGGTGAAAACAAACACTTAAATATACATTGCGTTATTTCAATCCCATATTTTAAATTATGATTCCTCTTTACACAGTGTTTTTTTTTACGATTCGTCGCAGTTCAACAAAAATACATATATTGTCTAAGATGGTATACCAATACTTATCAACAGGTTGAAAACAGGTGCACATATAAACCTTAAAAGGAAGAAGAATACACTATAACTCACCGGCAGAGTACTCTGGTGGACAAAGGTCAACGCAATTGCGACTGTTTTCGCAGACACCTCTCACCGGGTCGTACGCCTGACCGGAAGGACAACAGACAGGATGTGGATGCCCGGCCTCACAGTTCCAGAAGGTGCGACAATTGCCGTCGTAGAACGGCTGCGTAATGGCTCCCGGCACGTTACATCCCTCTATCGAGAATAATTCGAAATATTTGTAGCGTTAAAGGTTAACATAACATATGTGACAAAAGTCTAAATAGCAAAGACAATTTTGTTTGCGTTTCGACTTTCATTAAATAAAAAAGTTAAATCTATCGAAAAATGTCTCAAGTGAACAGAACACTTATACGTTCGTACACAATAGCGGTCTGACAGTTTTGTTTGTGTAAGTTTTTAGGTACCTAGGATTGAGATCTATTGAAAAATGTAACAATATAAGACTTCAATTAAGAAAGCTGACATGATTGCATCAGTAACCCATTTATAGTCGATATTAATGTCCAAAATGAGCAACATATATTTGTTGTAGCTACACAACCACAGACAAACATATGCCAAGTCTTGGTATAAAAAGAGGGCTACGTTTTGTATAGTTCAGTTCGGCAAGCTTTGGAGGCTTTTGTGAGAATAATAGAGTTATGGCTGAACTCATGACTTTGGTATTATTATTACGAACTTTGGAATTGTGTTATATGACTACCTTGTATTAAATTTAATAACACAATATTATTCGATTATAAATACAATATTGGGAGTCAACTTATTTACTGACTTGGTTGTGAATTACATTATTGGGTCATCACTCCGAAATACGTTATAAACCGAACAAACTACGCTACATACTCTTAATAATGGGCCATATGATTTATATGAACATATTGTGACAAAGTCGTGTATTTATTGTATTAATGAACTGCCCATGTTTGCCGATATGCGCTTGTTACATAAACGCATGTTATGTTACCACATAATAAAATATGCTCCTTTTTGCTATAATAAATCCTATTCCAGCAACTTCAATTACCTGGCTGATATATGGGTCCGTAAGAACAGAAATTCAAAAGTAAAATTTAAAGCAGACGATTTGCTTGACACCTACCTATTCTCAGCGGACACGGCGCTCTACATGTCTCCCCGAAGTCTTGCTCACAGCGCAGTGTAGTTCTGTCGAAACTGGTGTGGGCTTCACAGCATTTTGGCGTCGACACCCCATTCTCGCACTGCCAGTAAGTACGACAGTTCTTCTCCTCACTATCCGGGTAAGTTATCAGTGATCGGTTTTTACTACATGGGTCTTAAGAGAAAAAGTGTATGTTGATGATTGATTATAAAATTGCAAAGTATAATAAAGGTGGTAAAATGTGGTATGTCTGTGAAATGTTATTTAGATACACGAATACAATTAAAATGAATAAGCAAAACTGATACAATGCCGTAATCAATCATTATCAATGTTGGGCCATGCGATGCTGGATTAGTAAATAATAGTGAATGCAATGCAAGAGTGACTTATATATAAATTAAACGAAGGGTTTAATAATCCTTCACGGTTCTTGCACGGAAAGAAAGATAACAATGGTTTCCCTATTTGACATTTATTATCCTCACCAGTTTCACAACGGAAGCCTTGTCGAACCAGATCTTCGACGCGTTCGCAGGTCCAGAGCTTGCCGGTGCCCCAGTAGGACCCGAAAGCGCAGCGCATCTTCCAGGCTACATAGGTGCCCACTGCGGTCCTCTGACACACGACATAGCTCCTACAATCCCCAGCATACGGCAAATAGCAGATCTGAAGGTTGCAGGAGAGCACGCATTGCGCTGTAAATGATCAATGCAAACTTACGAATAATAAAAAATGAAACTGAAGGTATATCACGTAGACAGAAACTCGTTTACACTCACCGAGATTAATTTCTTATTCAAGTCATGGGTCCTCAGGCCTAACATTAAAGGCATTCCATCAATAAAACACAAACACCATGTGGTGAATGATTTTATGTTTACCATATTTTGACAATAGCATACGGCACAGATGAGCCTGACGTATCTTATCGGCCCGTTTCCGACATCACGGCCCGAGGGTTGTTATACGACTAAGGCCGATTAAAGACGTCTGGCCACATTCTGCCGTATGCTATCATGTATATGAAATATCATCCGATTGTGTTCGTTCACTAAAATTACAGGACTAGCTTTCCATACATTCATTTTAAATCAAATTATTACGCAATTTATGACGTACTAGTAACTCGTGTGACGTAATTTCTGTGTCGAAATCAAGCTAGACTCTCTTGATTTTCGGGACAACAATTTGGGCGTGATTGTTGTTTTTTACAGTTAAATATTAAAACAAAAAGATAGCATCGAACGAATTCAAAACATATTATGGATTGGGTGTTTGTCATGCATAAATTTGAAACTTAAATAGGAATACAAATAAATCGTCCCGACAAGTCATTTGATTTCGTAAATCGCGTTTTCGGTCAGAATCTTGAACAATCGATACAAACGTTTCCAAAAAGTGTAATTTCAATAAAGTAAAGATTAATGGATATAAGAATAGAAAAGTGCAGTGCATATCGTAGTTGTATACCCATATGAACTGGATTAAAGTTGTCATAGAGGTGAGCGTGTCGTTTATTATTTTGTGGGATGACTACTGCATAAACGATAAAAGTGTTATCAATCTTAGCTACAGTTTCAGATGTAATTGATATTTAATTTCAACACATTTTGTTTTACGTTTAATTATTCTTATTCTCGATTTTTTTTCGATTTGTGACTTAGTTTTATTTATCACAGTTGGCTAAGACTGAGTGCGAACGCCATTTCGTTCAGTTGAAGTCGGATTCTTATCCGATGGGGAAAATTGGTACGGGGCCGATATGATCATATTGGCCTAGCAGATACGAATAACGGCCCACTCGTCACGTCAATTTGTAACTATTCATAGTTACGATTTCTAATAAAGCTGGGTCTCAAACAAAACAAAATTGACACGAACGATAAGCATCATAATACATCCTTGGGCATTTGACTCCGTAATTCGTGTCAACCACAGAAACTCACAAGAATAACTTTCCCCACAAAAAACTATTAGTTCTGAATTATTATATTTTTTTTTTAACGAAACAAAAGCTCACCTGGGTCTAAACGAGCTTTCATCCACTCTTGTCCAGGTGCTCCGGGTTCCATTGACCAACCTGCAAATACAGGTTGAATATATCGTTTAAATTCAAACATGTATTTCCAAACAGCGAAAAAGAGATTAAACCTACATACATTCTACAACAAAGTTTCTACGAACCTGGATCTATAAAAATGGTTCCAGTAATGGTTCCAGGTCCAGTTCCAAAAGTTCCGGTCGATGTTCCAGGTCGAACAGCTGAGGTACCAGTTCCAGTTCCAACAGTTCCGGTCGATGTTCCAGGTTGAACAGCTGAGGTACCAGTTCCAGTTACAACAGTTCCGGTGGATGTTCCAGGTTGAACAGGTTGTGTACGAGTTCCAGTTACAACAGTTCCGGTGGATGTTCCAGGTTGAACAGGTTGTGTACCAGTTCCAGTTACAACAGTTCCGGTGGATGTTCCAGGTTGAACAGGTTGTGTACCAGTTCCAGTTACAACAGTTCCGGTGGATGTTCCAGGTTGAACAGGTTGTGTACCAGTTCCAGTTACAACAGTTCCGGTGGATGTTCCAGGTTGAACAGGTTGTGTACCAGTTCCAGTTACAACAGTTCCGGTGGATGTTCCAGGTTGAACAGGTTGTGTACCAGTTCCAGTTACAACAGTTCCGGTGGATGTTCCAGGTTGAACAGGTTGTGTACCAGTTCCAGTTACAACAGTTCCGGTGGATGTTCCAGGTTGAACAGGTTGTGTACCAGTTCCAGTTACAACAGTTCCGGTGGATGTTCCAGGTTGAACAGGTTGTGTACCAGTTCCAGTTACAACAGTTCCGGTGGATGTTCCAGGTTGAACAGGTTGTGTACCAGTTCCANGCCGATTAAAGACGTCTGGCCACATTCTTCCGTATGCTATCATGGTTAAATACAGGACTAGCTGTCCATACTTTAATTTTAAATCAAATGATTACGCAATGTATGACGTATCTCGTGTGACGTAATGTCTGTGACGAAAACAAGCAAAACTCTCTGGATGTTCGGACAAAAAATCGGACGTGTTGTTAGGCCTAAATATTGAAACAAAAAGATAGCATCGAACAAATTAAAAACATATAATGGATTGTGTGTTAGTCATGCATAATTTGAAACTTCAATAAGAATAAAATAAATCGTCCCGACCAGTCATTTGATTTCGTAAATCGCGATTACAGTCAAAATGATTATCAATCGATACAAACGTTTCCAAAAAAGTGTGATTTAAATAAATTAAAGATTAATGGATAGAAGAACAGAAAATGGAAGTGCATATCGTAATTTTATTTTCATATCCATTGGATTAAAGTTGTTATTTAGGTAAGCGTGACGTTTATTATTATTTTGTATATGACTCCTTTATACACTGTAAAAGTGTCATCAGTCAAAGCTACAGTTTCAGATATAATTGATATTTTAATTCATTAAATTTTGTTTTACGTTTATTTATTTTTTATTCTTCTTTTTTTTTTCGATATGTGACTAAGTTTTATATATCACAGTTGGCTAAGACTGAGTGCGGACGCCATTTCGTTCAGTTGAAGTCGGATTCTTTTCCGATGTGGAAAATCGGTACGGGGCCGATATGATCATATTGGCCTAGCAGATACGAATAACGGCCCGCTCGTGCCGTCAATTTGTAACTATTATTAGTAACGATTTCTAATAAAGCTGGGTCTCAAACAAAACAAAATTGACATGACAATAGCATCAAAATAAATCCTTGGGCATTTGACTCCGTATTTCGTGCCAACCACAGAAACTCACAAGAATAACTTTCCCCCAAAAAAACTATTAGTTTTGAATTATTATATAATATTTTTTAACGAAACAAAAGCTCACCTGGGTCTAAACGAGCGTTCATCGTCGGTCCACGGTTTTCAACGCCAGTTTCTCCAGTTCCAGTTACTCGTGGAACAGCTGGTGTACCAGGTTGAACAGCTGGTGTACGAGGTTGAACAGTTTGTGTACCAGGTTGAACAGCTGGTGTACCAGGTTGAACAGGTTGTATACCAGTTCCTGTTTCAGTTACAGGTTGAACAGCTGGTGTACGAGGTTGAACAGCTGGTGTACCAGGTTGAACAGATGGTGTACCAGGTTGAACAGCTGGTGTACGAGGTTGAACAGTTTGTGTACCAGGTTGAACAGCTGGTGTACCAGGTTGAACAGGTCCGCCTGCAAGTGCAATAAATAATATGTAACGTCAAAACCTTCTACATCATAAACTCAGTTTTTATATATTGGATGTATTTAATTAAGAAACCAAATATATACATAATACGCTACATTTATTGACAATCAAGTAAATATTGCTTTAATTGTGTTTAAATAACTCGAGAAAGAAACTTTCTTTAGTTTAACGCTTAAATGTTTCATTGAAACTGTAAATAAGCATCGCCCTTGGGAAAACCGGGCTATTTGCCTTTGCCTAAAGTGTCGTTCCATATTTGCCTTTGCAGTCAGCACAGCCTTATCAGAGACAACATCTTTTCGCTTTTATGGATTTATTTGTTTAATGGAAAACTCTTCTTAGTTCTTAGTTAAACTCCAGTTAAGCTGGATCATAGCGTCCCTAATTAGACTGTGTGCATTAAACCCGTTTTCTCAGAGCGGGACTGAAATATATTTGAAGAATTCAAGAAACATCGCTGGAATGTGTTATGACTTACCTATTGGCCTCGGGTTAAGGTCCATTAAGGAGGTCAGGTTTGATCCTGCATGAGAAATATGAAAACAATTATTACCCTGCGTCCATTAACCCTTTGCATGCTGGGAAATTTGTCGTCTGCTAAAATGTTGTCTGCTGAATTTCTAAAATTAGCATTTTCTTCGATTTTTTTTTCAAACAATACTATCAGAATAGCAAACAGTTTGGATCCTGATGAGACGCCACGTTCTGTGGCGTCTCATCTGGATCCAAGCTGTTTGCAAAGGCCTTCAAAATCCGGTTCCAGCGCTCAAAGGGTTAAGTACAATGCTAACTATATAAATTAACAACCCAGTCCACCGTAAGAATTAATCATATATTGTTTAGTAATAGAAAACGTACCATAACGTTTGACACAAATGCTATTTATACTCAATGTCATTCCTGGCATATGGTAGTTAAGTAAAGAACAATTCTAATCAATAAATCAATTCCTTAGATTTATCATTAAAATGTTAGAGAAAGAAACCGGATGACATACCCAGCAAATACCCGATTTTGAAATCCAAAGAAGAAAGTTTTTGATATTTCTACAAAGTTTAATGACAAGTTTTCAACGTTGCATAATTTGCATCTAAATTGTATTCAATAAACAGTTATGTGACCTGCGGGGGTACACTTTGTTTAACGATTTGAACAACAAGCGGTGGGTGTGTTTGCGATAGTAGTAAATATACATGTAAACACGTGCTTACTTACAGGACTCGCATGATTAAAGGATATATATTAAACATCGGTTCGTAATTTACTTTTATTCTTGAAGTTATTCCTTTTTTTCTGACAGTAAGCCTTCATTTACATGTGTATATACTACACTCTCATTTACAACATCCGATTGACGTTCAAGCCGTTTATACAATGTGGTATAGTTGCCATAATCTAAATAAGCTCTTATACATTGCCATCACAATCGAATTGATGCGATTTGTAATAAATTGGACTTGGGTTTGTCAAGCATCTGAAGTATTAAAATTTACATACATCTTTTGTGGTATATGATAGTTTTACTTAATTGCGATACATACCCGTAGTGGTAGGTATTACTTGCTCCTGAAATATAACATGCAATGGAAATTTAACAAGGACCCACGTCGTGTGAAAATTGTCTTATGCCATATGCGGCCATCGTAGCTCCAGTCCAGCCTTCGCTTCCGAGCAGTCTGGTCAGAAGCTACCCTGTCTGCTAATGAGGCCACATAACATTGCGTGATTTTAAAGCGGCAATCGCGATTGCGCAGGATGGGCTGGAGCTACGCTGGCCGCATATGTGATAAGAACCATGAGACGGCTGCAATTGTTCAAGATGGACTCTTGCTTTAAAGCCCCTATAACGCTCAAAATCAATAAAAATTTCGTTATATATTTCGTAAAATAAAGTTAACATATAAATTATAAGTGTTCCTAATAGCAATAGCCAAAATTTCAACGCTAGATGTGGTCTGGTAACATAGATTTAACAAGATATAAAATGCTCTTTCTTATTTGTGTGTGACACAATAAATTCCATTTTAATTTCCAGCAACGATATCTATTCATATTACACATGAACACTAAGCTGGTACATGAACATGTGTTGAATATATTGTACCACAAAATATTTAAAAGGGCATTTTGTATCGTGTTAAATCTATGTTAACAGACCACATCTAATGTTTAAAGTTTGGCTATTGCTATAAGGAACACTGATTATTTATATGTTAACTTTATTCTACGAAATATATTACGATATGTTAGTTGAATTTGAGCGTTATAGAGTCTTAAAAGAGTATTTTTCATATGATCAACCTGGAAGCATAGTGATGTTTGTTTGAACAAAAACGTTAGGACCAGTACTATAAACATCAATTCTATGGTCTCGTATACATACTATGCACATATTGACTATTATTCATCTAAACGTACATCGTTCAATCGTTATTTGATAATTTTGCCAGATTTCTTTAATTTGTTCATAGGAAACAACAGAAAAATACAGGAAAATATAATTACGATTCAGTCGCAGAAACACAAAGTCAAGCATTCAAAACAGTATGATTACAGAAGTCTTATATTCATGTAACAAGTGTCGCATTATTTTTTCCGAGAAATTTCAAACACACAGTGAAACGTTTAAGCCAACCAATCAAGACCGAGCTTTCATATGCGTACCTGTAGAAGGCGGAGGAGGCCGTTCAGTTGGTCAATAGACAGAACTGGGTCACCGGTAGCGGCCGGTTGTCCTTCGAAGTTAAACACGGTGCTGGGATTCATCCGGATTTGTTCAAGCATTCTCTGGATGTCTTCTGGACGGATTTGTCCCAAACCGAATGTGGGCGCACCTTCAACAAAATAAGGTTAGATTTAATAAAAAACAAAAAAAAAAAAACTTTTTGTCGATTCTGAACGTTTGTATATTTTTAATCAAACTGTGAGCGTTGCATCTAAGAACTAGAAGACGACGAAAATGCGATTGTTTTACATAATGTCTATTGTTTGTAGTTGATCTGCTAATTTTCACAAAAGGAAAGAAACCGTGTAAAAGCACTGTGACCAATTATTGTCATACAGTAAAACACGGTAAAAAAATCAATAAACACAAAATACACAATAATAAAAAAATTGTGAAACTAGGGTCACCGCCAAGGAAGGTCCATGAAAAGCATCGGGGGTTTAAACCGGTTTTGCGGAGCTCCAACCTTACGCGTAGCCCAGCTTATTCATTTACTATTTGTTTCTGTTACACGTAGACACGTGTATATTTCGTGAGTCATTCGTAGCTGTGATGTTTGTTTATAACTTAAACCGGTTTAAACCAAAATGCTTTGCATGGACAGGCTTTAATCATGTTTATGGCTAATGATGTGTTGTATGTATGGTTCAGAATCATACAATGGAGCGAATGCTTTATTGTTTAAACTTATAAATTAAAAAGGTCGCCAGAACCATGCAATACGCCAACATAAATAAGTTGTTTTATTTAAATTAATTTAAATGCCTTCAGTGGCCTAGTGTATTGGCGGGTTGAGTATGAGACAATGAGTAAAAATGTTCTAGTATTTGTGTATTCATAACTTTGGTTAAACAACTTATGTACATGATTATGTAAATGTAAATCACCAAAATGTATGCAAAATTTATTGGTGGACGTATCAAATAGATGTTTAAGGTTATTTTAATTTTCTAAAATTAACAATATTTTTACCTGAGCCTCCTAGTCTATCTCTAATTCCTTCCAGCTGCGTCAGAGATAAGGTGGGCTCGCCTTGTTTAGCTGGCTGGCCGTTGAAATTGAAGAATTTCGGGTCGAGCTTGTCTTGCATTTCAGCTATCATGCGGTTGACATCGACAAGACTGAATCGTTCAAACTTAGTACCGGTTGCGGCGTCTTAAACACAGAATTCAATTTACGTTTATCTCCAATTATACCAGGACTCATGACTTGTTTTTATGTTGTTGTTTTTTTAAGGAAAACAATTGTGGTATATTCTGCAACAAACCATGGTCGGTGACTTGTAATGTGAAAGTAGTTCCGGGATTTCCAAACAAACTCTTTAGTAGAATACAAGTGCATAAACGCGCGATTTTTGGAAACTTAACAAAAAAAAATCTGCAACAGATTACTGTATTTCGTCAAAATGTTGATGTTTTTTTTTAATTTGGCTTTAATTTTCAAAAATAAGAAGAATCCTTTAACGGTTTTTACAATACAGATCACGACACATCAATTATTCACTCATATAGTTAATAAATGAAGCTGACGTCACTTAAAATTGTGTTGGCGCATTACGTCAATGGAACGAGTCAGTGTATGTTTTCGCGGAATATAGATTAAAATAGTTCGAATATATTAACATGGGCAAATTGTATAAACGTGTGTAAACGTGTATTAGAATCGAAATTTATTGCGATTTTAACCAACGGCTTTTCGTTCGGATGCTTGTTATCAAACCGCTCGGGATGTTGCCCTCGTAAATGTATTACCATACATAAGAACTCTTAACCATTGCTTATTACCGCAATAACCAACACTTTGCCGGAAATTATTTATTAAATGAAAGTGTGATGTTAATTTATTAATTGTTTGGACAGAATGTTAACTTTAATATAAAAATAGTAGAAACTCAAGATGCACCATCAGGAGAGAACTCTTATAATAGTACATGGTTAATTATGGCAAGTACACAATATCCAAACAGTGTGGCACAAAACTAAAGTTAGTGCAAACATTATTATAGCTGTTGTAGTTTTGTTTTTATAAAAGATGCACATGAGTTTGTATAAGCTACTGATTACGATTTATTTAAATGGTTGTGGATGGGTTGTTTGCATTGGATGATATGTGGCGTGTTCTGAGAAAACTGGGCAAAATGCTTGTGCGTAAAGTGTCATCCCAGATTAGCCTGTGCAGTCCGCACAGGCTAATCCGGGACGACACTTTCCGCCTAAACTGGATTTTTGCCAAGAAGAGACATCATTTAAACGGAAAAATCCATAAAAGCGGAAATTGTCGTCCCTGATTAGCCTGTGCGGACTGCACAGGCTAATCTGGGATGACAATTTACGCACAAGCATTTTGCCCAGTTTTGTCAGAACATGCCACATATGTCCATCCTTCCGCATTCTAATTAACATATTCCTGGGTCTTACCTGTAACATCCAGCTGTCTGATCAGATCGTTGATCATTTCACGTGTTAGAACACTAGTATCTCCAGCACTGGTCGATTCACCTCGACTATTGAATCTTGCAAGGTTCGCGTTCATCTGGTTCAACATGTCCTGAAGTTGAGTTCTTGTGAACCTGGTGGTTTGGCCCGGTAACAGCGGAGTTTCTGAGACTAAAATTGGTATTTGTGAAACAAAATGTATTTACTGAAGTGTCAGATAGATAAGAAAGTTCATTGATAATCATGCTCGATCAATGTTAATTAAGACTCGACAATCAATATGTCCGAATTGAGTAATTAGATAAATCATTGTCTTCATTATCATGCTGGGAACGCTATCTCTGCTAGTTAAAGTGAATATTATGCGAGTCCATATCGCTTAGTGAAGGGTTCAGCTGACACAGGCTAAACTGAACTTCGTCTGAACATGAGGTATACATAGGACTGCAAAACACTAGAGTTCGAATCAACATGCTATTCATGCATAATAGCACAATTATTTTTATTTTAGCAGTATTCATTTAAGGCCAATATATGAGCCTCGTTCTGGCTTGATGCATGTGCGTACTTCACACGCTTATCTAGGAACACACTTCCCGCATATGCATAAAACCCGGTTTTCCCAGAGCCGGGCTCATGTCGATCGATTACAAACCGACTAAATTTAGACTAAAAGGGAAATAAAATTTGATACACACGAAACAAACAAATATAATTGGTCCATTTACTGAAATGCATTCAAGCTTGTCCTGACCGATGATCCGTTGTAAGATGTAATACGAAAACATGTACCTTCAACTCCTCCCCCAACGCCTCCCCCAACGCCTCCCTCAACGCCTCCTCCAACGCCTCCCCCAACGCCTTCCCCAACGCCTCCCCCACCGCCTCCCGTAAGGCCTCCCCCACCGCCTCCCATAAGGCCTCCCCCAACGCCTCCTCCAACGCCTCCCATAGGGCCCAACAATTGGTTCGTTGCATTATCCGGCAGCGGGAGAATAATTATTTGACCGGATACAGGTATCTGGCTCCATGCTAAGCACAAAACCAATAACGGCAACCGCATGGCGATCTCTGGAATGAAAAAAATAAGTTATGTAAACTACTATCAATGTTTAGAGGTACAGTCAAAACTTATATGTGCTTTAGCAATATACAAGAATGTCATGTAATGCTTGCGTGGGTCGTCTTTTTCATTTCAGAATTACACAGCGCAAGATGATCCTACAGTCGAAATTGAATAACAACACAATGAAAGAAGATACAAATTCATAGTTTTGCGGTTGACATACGGCAAAGACATATCGGCTTAAGCTATGATGATCGAGGGTCAACGTAGAAAAATGTATGTCGTAGTATTATTAGATTCATATCAAGCGATTTGTATGATTGCTTTGGTTGCTTTTTCCCCTATTTGTGGAAGTTTATGTTAAATAATTACTAATTCCGACACGGATATGTCATTCAAAATACAAGCTTTGATGGCCATCTGGTTTCTATATCAAAACTGCAGGTACAGACAGTGTGGGTACAGGGTCATTATATTTCAAGATCCGACTCTATGTTTCTGGTAGTTAGATTATTAGCGTCGTTCAGTGGGGATGTCTCGTGCTTAGGAATAAGAACGGACCATCTGAATCAAAGTCGAATACCTTAAACAAACGGACATTCTGAATGCCTATGTTTTTGCTGGTTTGTTTGATTTCAAGTAAGCAATTAACTTACTGATGGCAACTAAAGCGTGCAAAATTATCTCCTTTTTGCATTACCTACTTTTGTAATTTT
>VMBQ01008352.1:0-18479 GCA_007657795.1 Dreissena rostriformis
GTTACGGGTACATTACCAAAAATTAACTTGGGAAAAGGAATATTCTTTTGTGTTGTGAATAGAATAGCTTCAGTGTTTTCGGGATTACAATCAACAGGGAGAGGCTCATGCTGTTGTTGTCATGTTCCATACGTACTCGTTGGTGCGGAGCAGTCTTTGGTGACACTTGTGTTCAAATGCCTGTATTCTGCGCTCAGGTCTCGCAGTCCTACAGTAGGATGGAGACTACGAGGGACTTGTAGAGCCTGTACTTGATGGGGAAGCTGATTAAGCTGTTTGTCCACAACCTGCTCAGTCTGACCATAGCTGCAGTCGCCATGGCAATTCTTGTTCCGTTCTCATTGGAACTGGTACCATATTTCGACAGGATGTTTCACAAGTACTTGAATTTGGTCACTTAATTCCGCTTCACCCCGTTTATGGTGATGAGTTAGGAAGGGAGGTTGTTGACTACCAAAGATTTTTATGCCTACAGACTGCGCACTACCTCCTCCTCTTCTGCCTTCAGTATGGACGTACTCTCGTCGTCCGCTTCTTGTCCGGGATCGTTATGAGGGGGACTGGGGTCTGGTTGAAGCGGATAGTTATAGGGGTCACTTTGATTTTGGATGCAGAATACATTGGCCATAGAAAATTTGCGAAGAGAGAACCGAAAATCAAAACGTATTATTTATTAAACCTTGATAAAACATTTACTACAGTGTAACCGGTCAACGTCATAGTTCTTAAAATAGATTTCGGAATTCCCCATAACCGGTGCAGAAGCTGAAGTTGGCCCGTGCAGTGGAGACGAAAGTTCTGCAAAACAATGGCAAGAACATTAGAAAATCTTTTGGGAAGTCACGCGCTTAAATTGAATGGGGATAAAGTTTCAGTCAGTTCCTTATGTGGAAAAGAAAGTGTCATTGGAATTTATTTTTCTGCAGAATGGTGTCCTCCATGCAAAGGATTTACCCCAAAGTTAATTGATTTGTACAACAAAGTTAAAAGTGATCAGCGCCTTAAATTTGAGATTATTTTTGTGAGTTGGGATAAAGATGAGAGTTCATTTTTGGAATACTTTAACTCAATGCCATGGCTGGCATTACCATTCGGAGTAGAAAGAAAGGTAAGTCGTGATAAATTGGTAATGCATTTATTAGTTATCCCCACACTTTTTGAAAAAAAGGTGGNTATGTGCTGTATACGTTAGACATTACAGGGTTTATGTGCTGTATACGTTAGACATTACAGGGTTTATGTGCTGTATACGTTAGACATTACAGGGTTTATGTGCTGTATACGTTAGACATTACAGGGTTTATGTGCTGTATACGTTAGACATTACAGGGTTTATGTGCTGTATACGTTAGACATTACAGGGTTTATGTGCTGTATACGTTAGACATTACAGGGTTTATGTGCTGTATACGTTAGACATTACAGGGTTTATGTGCTGTATACGTTAGACATTACAGGGTTTATGTGCTGTATACGTTAGACATTACAGGGTTTATGTGCTGTATACGTTAGACATTACAGGGTTTATGTGCTGTATACGTTAGACATTACAGGGTTTATGTGCTGTATACGTTAGACATTACAGGGTTTATGTGCTGTATACGTTAGACATTACAGGGTTTATGTGCTGTATACGTTAGACATTACAGGGTTTATGTGCTGTATACGTTAGACATTACAGGGTTTATGTGCTGTATACGTTAGACATTACAGGGTTTATGTGCTGTATACGTTAGACATTACAGGGTTTATGTGCTGTATACGTTAGACATTACAGGGTTTATGTGCTGTATACGTTAGACATTACAGGGTTTATGTGCTGTATACGTTAGACATTACAGGGTTTATGTGCTGTATACGTTAGACATTACAGGGTTTATGTGCTGTATACGTTAGACATTACAGGGTTTATGTGCTGTATACGTTAGACATTACAGGGTTTATGTGCTGTATACGTTAGACATTACAGGGTTTATGTGCTGTATACGTTAGACATTACAGGGTTTATGTGCTGTATACGTTAGACATTACAGGGTTTATGTGCTGTATACGTTAGACATTACAGGGTTTATGTGCTGTATACGTTAGACATTACAGGGTTTATGTGCTGTATACGTTAGACATTACAGGGTTTATGTGCTGTATACGTTAGACATTACAGGGTTTATGTGCTGTATACGTTAGACATTACAGGGTTTATGTGCTGTATACGTTAGACATTACAGGGTTTATGTGCTGTATACGTTAGACATTACAGGGTTTATGTGCTGTATACGTTAGACATTACAGGGTTTATGTGCTGTATACGTTAGACATTACAGGGTTTATGTCCTGTATACGTTAGACATTACAGGGTTTATGTCCTGTTTACGTTAGACATTACAAGGTTTTTTTCTCCACTTTTTGGGAAGATAGCCCATGGCTTTGGAAATGGGAATTTTATCGGCATTTACAAGAAATTGGGAAAAACTAATTTGATATAACTCTTAATACATTGTAATAATTCAAAGAAATAGAACTGTTAAACAAAATCATATAAATCATTATTATATACTTTGTTAGATGTTATTGAAATAAAATTGAGATAAAAGATAAAAGAGATAACAAAATATTTTTTTGGAAATTGGGATTTTTTTAGCAAATTTTGGGAAAAAAGTATTCTTTTTGCCATTGGGAATATAGCCCTATTTCGGCTATAAAATTGGGCCAAAAAAAACTGCATTATGTCAAAGCATGTTGGTTTTTCCAGACTTATGTTATGAATCTGCACAATACCAAGAAACTTCAACATGTCTGCTACACACACCAACATTAAAAGTGCATTTCCCCAGATTGGCCCAATTGTTTTAAATATTGAACTTCTGAGACAGTGACCATAGCTCCAGACCAATCAACCCTAGGTCAACCAGTTAATTTGGGGTTGGTCTTGTGGTAAAACTTTGGCCCAATTCCCCTTCTCAAAAGGTATATACATTTCCCCTTTGTTTTTGGTCAAATTTTGGCCGTTGTTTGGCTCAATTCCCAATGTCAAAAAGTATATATTTTTTGGTAAATAAAATGCAAAAGATAAAGCAAAAGAACAATGAACATTAAGTTAATTTCCCTATGCAGTTCTAGGGTTAGACTTAATTAATATAAAATTGGAAATACTTATTATCAATTTTAAAGCATTTTTTTGCAAAAAATAAAATACACCAATTTCCCAAATTTATTCAAAATGACCTGATTTTCCAAATCCAAAGGGCCCCGGTCCGATTCACAAAATGTTGAAAAAAAACACTGCTTAAAAATGTAAGCTCTGTTTGAAAAAAAGACTAAATTTTGACATAAATTGACGCATTTTTAAATATGTTCCCAGCTTTTTTATCAAACCAAGTTTAAGCTTAATATAATTTAGCATTTGTAGCAAAGCACATTGTGTACCTCCGTTAATATGGAATACAAATATTTGTTATTATTTTTGAACACGCTTGCTCTTAAGTTTGTGGGCGAATTCCGTCAAAAAAATAATGATCAATTTATACTGACATGACAGAAGAATAATTTAGTATCATATGCATAGTACCATGCTATAATTCTTAAATGCGGAGAAATATTGTGCTTGCAGTCAACTGCAATTTGGGTAAGCAAATGTTCTGGACATACATTCATTAAAAAATCATTCATATCTTTTCAGGCGAAATTGTGCAAAAAATATCGTGTTCAAGGAATCCCAAAGCTAGTTCTTGTGGATGGTGAAAATGGACAAACAATAACGCGCGATGGCTACTCTCACTTGATGGAGGATGAAAAAGGGGCAGAGTTTCCATGGCGACAGGAAAAGTTTTTGGACATAATAAAAGGAAAGTTGATCAAAGAAGGGAATGAAGTAGATGCTGTTGAAGAGCTGAAAGAAAAGACAGTTGGACTTTATTTTTCAGCTCATTGGGTAAGTGTAAATGGTAATAAAAAGTTTATGGCATGTCTCTTGATTATCATGTTTTCATTTTTATGCCACCTTAGAGTTGAAGGCATTAAGCATTGCACTAGACTATAGTGAACTTCCATTAGTACGTCTCAAAGTTTGTGTTTTTAATGCCTCTTTAACTAGTGGGTGGATAGGGCTCAAACTTTCACCGTTTAATGACCTTAATATGAAGATGATCTTAAATGAAGGAAATCAGGCTGCTACGATTTTTGGCAGAATTATGACCCATGTGTTTTATTTCACTATATAATATATAGTCGTCTGAAGCTTAGGTTTTCAACTCTTTTTAGCTCACCTGTCACGAAGTGCTTATGTGATCGTGTGATGTCTGGCGTNGGGATTGTATTTGGGTCATCTGGGGTCAAAAACTAGGTCACTAGGTCAAATAATAGAAAAACCTTGTGTAGACAATAGAGGTCACACTTTTCATCCAATCTTTATGAAATTTGGTCAGAATGTTTATCTTGATGAAATCTGGGTTGGGATTGTATTTGGGTCATCTGGGGTCAAAAACTAGGTCACTAGGTCAAATAATAGAAAACCCTTGTGTAGACAATAAAGGTCACAGTTTTCATCCAATCTTTATGAAATTTGGTCAGAATGTTTATCTTGATAATATCTGATTTTGGATTGTATACGGGTCATCTGGGGTCAAAAATTAGGTCACTGGGCCAATTCTAGTAAAAGGTGAGCGATTCAGGGCCATCATGGCCCTCTTGTTTAACTAATGGGTAGATATCGCTTAACCTGTTACAGTTGAATAACCTTACTGTGAAGATAATCACATAGAAAGGATTTTTCTGCTACAATTTTGGCAGAATTATGACCCTTTGTTTGTTTTTCCAATATTAAATATAGTCCCAAAAATTTGTGTTTTCATCTCATCTTCTATTACTGGGTTGATCTTGCTCAAACTTTTACAGTTAAGTGACCTTAATGTGTATATGAAGATAATCATTAAGAAAGGGATTTTGGCTTAATTATGACTATTTGTCTTTTCGTCTTTTGTAGAATATAATATTATAATGGATTCATCTGTGTCCAAACATGTGTTGTGGGGGTTTCGGTGCCTGTGAAAAATTTCTAGTTATTATATTTAGTTTAAACCTATTTATTTAAGCTCGATTGCATAGAAAGTACTTACTACTTATTTGAAACGCTCTCGAGTCCGTTTCCTGGGACTAGAACCAGTACTTGGTGTCTTTGGGGGAGATTTAAAGAGCGCTCTCACAATGTTATTATATAAAGTACAGATAATTGAAAACATTTTAAATTGTAAATGATGGTTACTACTGGAGATCTTTAAAAATTGTAGCCAGCTGTGTAAACAGTATCATGTAGTCATTGTAATGTTGAAGTTTAATTACTAATACAAGTCATGTATTTTAGAATTAAATGCAGGGCTTTCTGCGCCATTTGCCAATGGCTACAAATTGACCCAGTTGGCTAAAGAAAATTATATTTTTCTTCATAAATACCCATGAAATAGCAAAAATAAGAAGACAAATAAATAAGAGGGCAAATTTGGCTAAGAAAATTTTGAGTCAGGGGAAGACCTGTAAAAGACCTTTTCTGCATTTCATCTGTGTATGAACTGTCTGGAAAATGATGCAAAATTTATGCAAAATGCCCGGTGTATGACCTGTTGGGAAAATTATGCGTAATTTGCTTAAGGGCCTACGGCATTTATGCATAAATTAGGCGTAATTTTGCAGACAAGTAATACAACAATCAAATGCACAAAAATGCTATTAAAATGTTTTAACTCTAATTAAAGGCTCATAAAAGGTGATGATCCGTAATTATTACCGATTTTTAAATATTTTGTGCATATTTTATTTATAAGGTTATCAATAAACAATATATATATATGCTATTGGACATTTATATACCATAAAAAAATGAGCAATACAACTTGTTTTGAGCTCAAAATACAGTCCTCCAAAGTCAATGGTGTTTACAAACAATCAGTTTATTTACATCGCTGTTTACTGGGGATAGAGCAAGCGCTCCGGTGAGTCAGGTCACCAAAAATATATCGGTGATTTTCAATGTTTTCGGGTATCACTCACAAAGTAGGTCTCTTCTAAATGGTTAAAACGTTGCTAGTGATCTAATAAGTTACTTTCTGCTGGTAAAAAGGTGTTTAAAATAGAATTAAAATTGAATTTTCTTTTGGCTATTTTTAGCATACGTCACCGCTTTGAGGCACCACGTTAGTTGCAAAGTTGTAAACATTTCTTCCAATTATGAAACAGGTATATCTTCCATAATTTTTGACAACGTTGCACCTAAGCTAACATGTTATTATCATTTTTTATGCAAGAGTAACTGAAATCCGGTAAAAATTAGACCAGTTTATATGCATAATAATTGGATTTGTCACCTTTTAAGAGCCTTTAATGTGTATAAATGCTGCAGTTGTTGAAACTGTAAGGGCCACAAAGGCCTTATATTAACTGGCGTACGAATCTTGTTCCACTATCTGTTTTGGTGTTACGGCACAACATTTATGTTTGCGTCATTTCACTGTTGGCAAATGAAAAGCAACATCATACAAAATTGCGCACTACAATTACATCATTTGGCCACTTATTGATGAAAAAGTAGTACGGTCATTAATATGAATGAGTTAATATGCGTACATAGTGGGTTCATCGGGAAATTAACACAAGTCATGTGCGTAGATTATCCAATAAGAATGCAGTGTTGTTGTTTTTTAACTCAAAGTTGTTATAATAAAAATATGAACAAGTGTTATGTGAAGATTTGCCATTGGCTGCTCCCTGTGATGGTGTAATAAACTGAATATGTGTAACTCTGATCTGTAAGTACAAACCAGCATTTTATACTTGAAAAAGGCATTTAATGAATGATTATGTTATGTGCTGAATCTGATGACTTGTTGTTTCCCAATGTATTCTGCTCATTAGTAGTACCATGGCAAAATAGATATTTGATCAGATCACTTTCGGAATTTTGCTAAGTATAATCTGCCACTCAAGCCAAGGGGATGATTATCAATGATTACTTATGTTTCTAAATAAGTAACAGTTTATGTGTGAGTGTGTTTGTGTGTTCATTCCTGGCATAATTGGTAAAAGATGGCATGCAGACTAAGTGACCAAGGTATTACCTGGTTGGATTCCTAACTTATTGCAGAGATTAACGCTTGATTAATGAGCAGGCAGAAATACCTGCTTGTGGTTGGAATATCCAGACTGTAGGAATATTTGATTTCGATGTTGTATTAATCATATTAAACCAACAGGTTTTACGGTTTAGTATGTGTACATGTTCAAACTGTTTGGGTTGAAAGTCAAGGTCATTTGGTGATCTGTGTCATAGACGCACAAATATTTCTATTAGTATGATCCAGTCCTCCCCAAAATTATAATTCTTTGCCGGCCAGGAGGTCCTATAATCATGCTGCCTTTGCTGGTCATTCCGGCCCAAAAAAGAAAAATGTAGAACAAAGACAAAAATGAGATTTTTTAACAATTTTTTAATATTATTATAATAATTATAATACATTTCCAATCTACACATGTATATCAATAAAATTAACATTATTTTTCATTAACTACGTAATAGTAATCATGCATTTTATTTATTCATGTAGAATGTCCAAGAATGTTTTCCTTTTAACTCCTGTGTTGATGTTGACAGTTCGCGGGAAGGAAACAATGGCCTTTGCTTATGCCCTGCTTGCTTACGAATTAATCTGAAAAAACGAGAACCAAAACGCACGTGGTTGTCAATTTTGATTCTCACCCTTTGCGGAATGTACTCATATTGTGATGACGTAGTGTGTTTTTCGCTTTGACAATGAAGCAAAAATCTTCGGATACCGTATAAACACTTACGTCATTCAAAAAATGAAACCAATGAAAAAACGTTTTACATTATCAGAGTATTCATTAATAATTCGGTAAAATCTAACATTTGCATTGATATTTGTCTCAAAATAGCTTATGGAATTCCAAATTTACCATTAATTTTATTACCGGACACGAGGTCCTGCAATACTAGAATCATTTTCCAATTAATTATCAGAAAAATCCGAGGACCGACGGTATTTGGGAAGGACTGAATTGTATCAATAAGATAAGTATGGATATGTCATACATAAATTATGTATTGATGAATGCGTGTAAAGTTAAAAAGGGGGAAGGTATATTTTGGTTGTCAGTCAAAAAGACATTCTTTGAAGGCCTATAACATATTATGCTCTCAAGTGATAATTTATTTAGAGATTAGAATTGTTAAGTCCGCCTTTGACTATTGACCAATGATGCAGTTGCTGAAAGTAGTATCAATGTATTTAATAACAAAGTGAATATTCCATAGAGACAATGTTGGTAGCCTTTCCCTGTGCATCACCTGAGCAGGTTGGTGATATAATACACTTACCGCTTGACATGGTGGGTTGGCGGCCTGTTTTTGCCGACATACCTAGCTGTACAGTCGAGCCCAGTCTGATTATCCACGTAGAGGGGTGCCATAAACCACCAGGAACCTGGGCTGAGGATCACATTAATATTGTATTCAGACAAATTGGTGTCTCAGCCTGGTCCAATTTGGATGTAAATTGCAGTTTTAGAGCAAGTATTCCCACAGGTGGAAAAATACCTGCCAGGTTATCAAAATCTGGACCCAGAATAGGTGTAAATCCAGCTTTTTTTATTAGGCATTGGTGTTAACTTCTGAGTATGCAGATATAACCAATTTATGTAATTTGCACATCATCATGCTCATAAGAATCACTGTAAACATAATCATCATCATTATCATCATAATTATGCAGTTTGTCTCACTAAATTAATAAATATTGCAATTTATGCATCACAATGTAATCTAGTCAATTGTTAATATGTGCAGAAAATGATTTCACCTGTGTCACGCAATAATGGGTCTTATGCCATTTGTGGCCAGTGTATTTCCAGATTAGCCTGCACAATTGTGGAGTCTGGTTAGGAGCTAATCTGTCCGCTAATGAGACCACAAAACTTTGCATGAATTTAAAGTGGGCAGGATAGCTCCTGACCAGACTGCATGATTTGTACAGGCTGGTCTGATGTAACACTGGCCACATATGGCATAAAACTGTTTTTCCTATGATGCTGCCCATATATACATCATGTATTATTATTTCAAGATGGACACATTATTAGCCGATGCTGCAACTGTTTTCTCCAAGTTTTGTGAATACATGTAGTTTGTCATGTTTAAACATAATAGAAGCCAATAGGTTATCAACTGAACTATTTATTTCCATTATCAAAGCTGGTGGCATATGGGACATGCATGCTGATTCAAGGCCTCATAAATCTGTTTGCAGATGTCATGTCTGAGGTGCTGTGTTTTCTGGGACCCTGTTACCATGGGGACTGTGGCTTGGCTGTCCTGGTTTCTCGTTATTATGTTGTGGGCTAGCTGTTTCATGATTACATATTTGCCAGCTAGCGCAGTTCTCGTTCGTTTTAATGACTCACTATTTCCCTTATCTAGTCTTGATGTTTTTTTGGTGATTCCTTTGTATTAGTTGAACATCGTGGTTATTAGATTGGGATATGGTGGACTGGCTGCGTCAAACAGGGGGTTTCTTGTCAATAATTTTAGTTTGCATTGACGAATGTTAATGAAATTTGGGATATACATGTAGCAAGCTTGCAGAGAGACCTAGCTTGGGATAATATTGGGGGGGGGGTGTAAGGTCAAGGTAATGGACACTGACACTCAAAACAGATAAACAGTTTCCACTCACTAATTTTAGTTTGGATGGAAATATTGCATTGACATTTTGTGTGTAGGTAGCCTATATGTTGACCCAGCGTGTGATTCCATTTGGGTCAAGATCAAGGTCACTGTTTCTAAAAATAGGAAAAATGTTTTCTCTCAATAGCTTCAGTTTTTATGTGGTTATGGTTCTGTAATTATGTATGTTGGTAGCTTACATGCAGACTTGGGATTTTATTTGGGACCAGTTAGATCAAGGTCAGTGTTACTTAATATATTGGTTTTCTACTCAATAACTTGAGCTTGGATGGATGTAATGCACATACATTAGGTAGCTGTTATTCAGATCTATCTTTGCAATGCACAATTATTTGAATCAATATTTTAAATGTTGAAAACCTGGCTTTGTGGTGTTGCCATGTTTCTTGTTTCTTAGAGTGTTTTGGACTGGTTTTGTTAAACTTTAAGAAGTCATTATATTATGAAGACATTTCTCCACTTCAAATCAAATGTCTTCTGTGATTTGCAAGCAGGTTCATGGATTATTTTCTGGGTATGTCATGGGACATGATGCACTTCTTAACTCAGCAAATTCATGACAATATTGCATTTTCTGCAGCAGACCCACCCCCCACACTCATAAATTGATGAGCTGTATTGATTTGGATTTTTTTTTGTAGGAAATTCAAGTGGGGCCAAATTGGTCCCTTATTGATTTTACATTACCAATGCAGTTGTTGGTTGAACAGTTTTGGGAGTGTTAAGAATTCCCTAGAGGACAATTTTGAAGTGAACATTTCTCAGCAGAACCTTTCTTTATTTCAATACTTGTTATGTTGATCCAGAATCTGTGCAGACATTAGAGCACAACCAATATCTTCACTCGTTTTTGTATTTATTGTGTTTTTATTATAACTGGTCTAAATCTGCACTACTTGTAGATCAAAAGCTTATATATATAACCCGGCACCCCCATTTGCAGATTTTTTTATTTTTAAACATTTATTTTATCAATGAATTTCAAATCATAGCTGTACTACCCATCTATTGATGAGGTTTCATGGCCAGACAATCAATATTATACAAAATCAAAGGTGTCAATTTTCAAACGAATTTTTGTTTCAATCATAAATTCATATTGGATGAGCAATACCATACTGTCATTGGCAATCGTGTATTGGAGATCCTTTGTGACTTCATCAAAAACCTGTGCATTCATCTTTTATGTCAAATGATCAATAAATACTGTGTGCATTTCCTTGTTAATTGTTCTGATTAGATTTATTGCAAACTTGATTAACAAATTATAAATGGAACCAATAAATAATTAAATTTTCTTCATTTGTTTTTAT
Source organism: Dreissena rostriformis (assembly GCA_007657795.1). Taxonomy (NCBI): domain Eukaryota; kingdom Metazoa; phylum Mollusca; class Bivalvia; order Myida; family Dreissenidae; genus Dreissena; species Dreissena rostriformis. The sequence goes on from VMBQ01008352.1 coordinate 11,059, forward strand.
TAGTGATGATAATTTATAGCAAGATGAGATACACCAGATATTGAAAAACTTAGAATTTTATTGTACATGTACCAGCATTTACAGCTATATACATGTACCAGGCTATAGTAGCTGCTTTAAGTCGTTGTTTTACCAGGTTTCGATCAATGTTAATAGATTTGGGTATTATGCAACATCAAACAGGGGTTTTACGGTTAATAACTTTAGTTTGCATTGAAGCTGTGTATCTTTTTATACGCCCGTTTTTTTTAAACGGGACGTATTATAGTGTCACCCTTGGCAGTCGGGCCAGCGGTGTCGGCGTCCACAGCAGTGTCCGCTCTCTAATTCAAATAGTTTTCATCAGATCTTCACCAAACTTGGTCAGAAGTTGTATCTAGACAATATCTAGGTCAAGTTCTAATATGGTTCATGCTGGGTCAAAAACTAGGTCAAGGGGTCACTTAGTGCGACGGGCTTATCTTGTGACAATTTGGCACTCTTGTTAAAAGATATTTCTTGTTTCTCAAATAGCATATAAAATGGCTGATAGATGGCCGTCTTGGATCAATTATTGACCTTTGAACTTCTTCTTCAATTTACGCGAAACTTCTTGCCTTCATATTTTAAAAGAGCATTTGTGTGTGACATAATTTTTGGTTGGTTGATAATTCAAGATGGCGGACTTGGAGTCATCTGGGGATTTGTTCAATTGTATTTTTTTCAAGGCACAGGGGCAAAGACCTCAATTAAGCAAATGGTTCGCACCGCCATGTTTGAATTTTATGTTATATTTTCATGAGACAAAGTGTTCTGAGCTTTCACCCATTCATAACATAAGATCAGATTTCTCCAAACTTTCAAACAAAATAAATAACTTTTTCTCAAATTTTGAAACGATTTGTACATAAGGCTTTTTTCCCTAGCTTTCACCCAATATGAGCATTTAACTTATTTGCTGTGCTTTCACACTTTCTAAGTAAGAAAGACATGCAGGCCTTGCAATTTTTATGCGTTTGGCATAAAATCAAGAAGTGCACAAATTCTCCTGGATATTTCAGTGCCCACCCTGTCGCAGTTTCACGCCGGCTCTCATTCGGACCTACGAGAAGCTGAAATCTGAAGGCAAGAAGTTTGAGGTGGTGTTCATATCCTCTGACCGGTCTGAAGACTCCTTTACGAGCTATGCAAACACGATGCCATGGGTGGCACTCCCGTTGGGAGATGGCCGGTCACAGAAGTTGAAGAATCTCTATGAAGTGGAAGGTGGGTGGGTCCAAATAGACACTGAATCTCTTAGACTCTTTAACACTGAACATTTTTAACTTGACTTTCTTGGATTTTTATGCCCCTGGTAGGATGGCATATAGTGATCGCACTGTCCGTCCGTCTGTCCGTCTGAAATTCCGTCACACTTTGCGTTTAGGTTTTGCGTTTAGGTTTCGAAAAATGTGGAAAAAGGGGGCATATGTCATCCTACTGTGACAAGCCTCGTTAGTTCTAACGGACCAAATATGTTTGTTAAACCCCCGCCCACCCCCCGTGTTGTTCGATATCATGTCTAATTGCTTGTTCACTTAGGCTCAATTTATATATTGGCAAGTGATATTACATTTTGCCAAGGATTTAATTAATTTTCATAAGATGGGTTTAATATGAATACAGCATTTGAGTTGGCCTCAGAACATGGATTTGTTTTTATGCCCCCTTTTGAAGAAAAGGGGGTATATAGTTTTCGCACTGTCCGTCAGGCGGTCAGGCTGTCAGTCTGTCACACTTTTCGTGTCCGCTCTCTAATTCAAATAGTTTTCATTCGATCTTTACCAAACTTGGTCAGAAGTTGTATCCAGACAATATCTAGGTCAAGTTCGAATATGGGTCATGCCGGGTCAAAAACTAGGTCACGGGGTCACGTAGTGCGTTTTAAGCATTCAGCATGGTTTCCGCTCAATAAGTCAAGTAGTTTTCATCCGATCTTCACCAAACTTGGTCAGAAGTTGTATATAGATGATGTCTAGGCCAAGTTCCAAGATGGGTCATGCCCGGTCAAAAACTAGGTCACGGGGTCACGTAGTGGGTTTTAAACATTCAGCATGGTTTCCGCTCAATAAGTCAAGTAGTTTTCATCCGATCTTCACCAAACTTGGTCAGAAGTTGTACATGTGTATCTAGATGATGTCTAGGCCAAGTTCGAAGATGGGTCATGTCAGGTCAAAAACTAGGTCAAGGGTTCACGTTGTGCGTTTTAAACATTCAGCATGGTGTCCGCTGTCTAATTCAAGTAGTTTTCATGCGATCTTCACCAAACTTGGTCAGAAGTTGTATCTAGATGATCTCTAGGCCAAGTTTTAACATGGGCCGTGCCTGGTCAAAAACTAGGTCACGGGGTCACTTACACGGTTATGCTTTTATGTAGTGACAAAGTTGGAGTTGGGGGCATCCGTGTGGTGTGGACACATTTCTTGTTAACTCTTGATTTTGTATGATTAAATTAAATGCAGGTATGGCAGGTGATAAAGCAATTAGTTGTTCTGTTATTTATCCCTTGGCCAACGACTAACCTTTTCGAGACTTAAACTGGGAAATGTTATATTATATTCTGTGACTTATCCATATAATATATAATGTGTTATCATTAGCTTTATATTGTCTTGGTTCTTATAATCAGTCTTTGTCATCTTGAGTCCTCAATTTCTTTAAATGACATCTCTTCCTAAACATCCTTTTCAATTGTTAGAAAACCTGACAGGGATTTTCTTGGGTGGTCCTCTACACAAATCGTTAAGTCTGTTTCATAAGTAGATCACCTCAGGAAAAATAGGTTGATTTTTTTTGGACCGACTTCGCAACAAGAACAGACAAGTTGTAAATAGCAAATTATAAACTGGATAAGCAATTTAATAACTTCTCCATACCTGCAATGTAAACTAATGTGTTGCTACTATTGCAGGGATACCCATGCTGGTGATGTTGGATGAGGCGGGTACAGTGATTACTCCTGATGGCAGGTTAGCAGTGCAGGAGGATGTTGACGCTCAGGTAAGGGGTCGTCCAATCCACTTTCAGTAAACCAGTGTCTGTCCTTAAGCCGTCCAATTCACTATCAGTAAACCAGTGTCTGTCCTTAAGCTGTCCAATTCACTATCAGTAAACCAGTGTCTGTCCTAAAGCCATCCAATTCACTGTCAACAAACTTTGTCTGCCGTCAAGGCGTCCAATTCACTGTCAACAAACCTATGTCTGTCGACAAGGCGTCCACTTTCACTGTCAACAAATTCACTGTCAACTTACCTATGTCTGTTGTCAAGGCGTCCAATTCACTGTCAACAAACCCATGTATGTCCCTTAGACGTCCAATGCAACGTCAACAAACCTGTGTCTGTCGTCAAGGCGTCCAATTCACTGTCAACTAACCTATGTCTGTCGGCAAGGCGTCCAATTTTACTGTCAACAAACCTTTGTCTGTCGTCAAGGCGTCCAAATCACTGTCAACTAACCTTTGTCTGTCGTCAAGGCGTCCAATTCACTGTCAACTAACCTATGTCTGTCATCAAGGTGTCCAATTCAACGTCAACAAACCTTTGTCTGTCGTCAACGTGTCCAATTCACTGTTAACTAACCTATGTCTGTCATCAAGGTGTTCAATTCAACTTCAACAAACCTGTGTCTGTTTTCAAGGCGTCCAATTCACTGTCAACTAACCTATGTCTGTCGTCAAGGTGTCCAATTCAACGTCAACAAACCTGTGTCTGTTGTCAAGGTGTCCAATTCACTGTCAACTAACCTATGTCTTTCGTCAAGGTGTCCAATTCAACGTCAACAAACCTGTGTCTGTCGTCAAGGCGTCCAATTCACTGTCAACTAACCTTTGTCTGTCATCAAGGCCTCCAATTCACTATCAACTAACCTATGTTTGTTGTCAAGGTGTCCGATTCAAAGTCAACAAACATCTTTCTGTCGTCAAGGTGTCCAATTCAACGTCAACAAACATGTTTCTGTCGTCAAGGTGTCCAATTCACTGTCAACTTACCTTTGTCTGTCGTCAAGGCCTCCAAGTCACTGTCAACTAACCTTTGTTTGTCGTCAAGGTGTCCAATTTAACGNTCCAATTTCACTGTCAACAAACCTATGTCTGTCGACAAGGCGTCCAATTCACTGTCAACTAACCTATGTCTGTCGTCAAGGCGTCCAATTTCACTGTCAACAAACCTGTGTCTGTCGTCAAGGCGTCCAATTTCACTGTCAACAAACCTATGTCTGTCGACAAGGCGTCCAATTCACTGTTAACTAACCTTTGTCTGTCATCAAGGCCTCCAATTCACTATCAACTAACCTATGTTTGTTGTCAAGGTGTCCGATTCAAAGTCAACAAACATCTTTCTGTCGTCAAGGTGTCCAATTCAACGTCAACAAACATGTTTCTGTCGTCAAGGTGTCCAATTCACTGTCAACTTACCTTTGTCTGTCGTCAAGGCCTCCAAGTCACTGTCAACTAACCTTTGTTTGTCGTCAAGGTGTCCAATTTAACGTCAACAAACATGTTTCTGTCGTCAAGGTGTCCAATTCAACATCAACAAACATGTTTGTGTCGTCAAAGTGTCCAATTCAACGTCAACAAACATGTTTCTGTCGTCAAGGTGTCCAATTCAACGTGAACAAACCTGTGTCTGTTGTCAAGGTGTACAATTCACTGTCAACTTACCTATGTTTGTCGTCAAGGTGTCCAATATAACGTCAACAAACCTGTGTCTGTCATCAAGGTGTCTTATTCACTGTCAACTTACCTCTGTTTGATGTCAAGGTGTCCCATTCAACGTCAACAAACCTGTGTCTGTCGTCAAGGTGTACAATTCACTATCATATAACCTATGTTTGTCATCAAGGTGTCCAATTCAACGTCATTAAACATGTTTCTGTCGTCAAGGCGTCCAATTCACTGTCAACTTACCTATGTCTGTCGTCAAGGTGTCCAACTCAACATCAACAAACCTGTGTCTTTCGTCAAGGCGTCCAATTCACTGTCAACTAGCCTATGTCTGTCGTCAAGGCGTCCAATTCACTGTCAACAAACCCGTGTATGTCCCTAAGGCGTCTAATTCAACGTCAACAAACCTGTGTCTGTCGTCAAGGCGTCCAATTCACTGTCAACTTACCTATGTATGTCGTCAAGGTGTCCAATTCACTGTCAACAAACCTTTGTCTGTCATCAAGGCGTCCAATTTACTTTCAACTAACCTGTGTCTGTCATCAAGGCGTCCAATTCGCTGTCAACTAACTTTTGTCTGTTGTCAAGGTGTCCAATTCACTGTCAACAAGCCTTTGTCTGTCCTTGAGATGTAAAGTATCTGTCTGTCCTTATGGGGTTCAACTCACTGTCAACAAACCTATGTCTGTCGTCAAGGCGTCCAATGCACTCTCAACAAGCCTGTATCTGTTCTTAAGATGTTAAATTTGTTTCAGTCCTTAAGGCGTCTGATTTACTGCCAATAAGCCTGGGTAAGTCCTAATAGCATCAAATCATCTGTCAACAAACTTTGTATCTGTTCTTATGCTGCCCAATCCTCTGTCAACAAAATTGTGTGTCTCAATAAGGCATCAATTCCACTGTCAACAAAACTGCGATCGGCATCGAATCCCTGGGCGAGCATGTTATTCAAAGATGAAAAGTTTAAGGTTTTTACTGTTTTTATGCCCCACTTGGAAGAAGGTGGCATATGGCAATTGCGCTGTCTGTGTGTCTGGTCGTTCTTCCCTTTGTCAGGATATCAGTCTTTATGTTCTTCACCATTGAAATGTATGGTATGTTATTAGTTCATTAAGACGCAGTTTTCTTTCTGCACATTCAACTCACAGTTATATCTCCTTGCATTTTTAAAAATAAAAATACAATATACAATACTTCCATACAATATACAATTACAAATACAATATTACTGGCAGAAAATTCTCCAACATTTTATAAACTGTTGATTAAAGTCAATAAAGGTCAAAATACGGGTATGACAGCTATGCTGAAACAAGAACACTCAATCTCCATTGTTACAGCTGTGGGTCTACATCATGAGTATTTCTTCTTCAGAGAAATGTATCAGACAGAGGGTTTCCTAACAGCAAAATTAGTGTTGTGCAACTGCTGTTTTCAGAGCTAACAAAACATGTTGGTTTGTTTTTGAAGCACAGAAGCCAACTGCTTATCAGCATATATCAAAGAGAGGTAGCAACTGTGTTCATCACTTTCAAGTGAGAATTGCGGGGCACAGATAAACATTGATATGAGAGAATGTAACAGGGCCTGTTCAATTTAAGTCTGGAATGTTTTGCAATGGCACCCATTGATCATTTGACTTTAAGAAACATTTTATGACACTTAGGCTTGTTTAAACTTTTGTACACTGTAGGTTTTCATTTTGGTTCAGATGTAAATGGCGTGTTTGTTGCATCTCAAATGTTGTTGTGTCTCACATGTTGTTGCATCTCACATGTTGTTTTAATAAATCAATTAAACTGGAGTACCGGTAGTTTTTAGTCAGTGAATTGATTTATACTACTGCTTGGTTCTTTATATTTGAGCTGCGCTCTTGGAGAACCAGGCTTTATGGATGTGTGTAAAGTGTCGTCCCAGATAAGCCTGTGCTGTCTGCACAGGCTAATCAGTTAATTAACTCTCCACCAAGACACGATCTTTGTTTGGAAGAGACTCTTTAAACAAAATGGTCCATGAAAGAAAGAAGTGTCTTCTCTGATAAGCCTGTGCAAACTGCACAAGCTATTCTGGGACCAAACTTTACACACAAGCTATTCTGGGACCACACTTTACACACAAGCTATTCTGGGACCACACTTTACACACAAGCATTAGGCACTGTTTTCCCAGAGCGCAGCTCAAATATAAAGAACCAAGAAGTGGTATAAATCAATTCACTGATTGCAACCATTTGTGCCTTCCACATATTTTCCTGTCAAACTTCTTTCACAATATTTAAGGTGGGTATTTGAATGCCTAGCAACAGCTATATTCAGCTATTTTCAGACCAAACGATAAATAATTGGATTGACTCCCAGCAATTTACTTTATTCTCATTCTGTTACAAAAAAAACTTTTCTACCCATCTTCTTTGTTGCTTCTTACATAACAGAGAAAAAGAGAATATCAGATAAGAGACTTTTTATGTCCACCAGTATATACTGGGGGACATATTGTTTTTGCCCTGTCTGTTGGTTTGTTGGTCTGTTTGTTGGTCTGTTTGCGCCAACTTTAACATTGGCCATAACTTTTGCAATATTGAAGATAGCAACTTGATATTTGGCATGCATGTGTATCTCATGGAGCTGCACATTTTGAGTGGTGAAAGGTCAAGGTCATCCTTCAAGGTCAAAGGTCAAATTTATGGGTCAAAATCGCTCAAAAGTGGACATAGTGTTTCACAAACACATCTTGTTTT
>VMBQ01008352.1:25134-38222 GCA_007657795.1 Dreissena rostriformis
CTCAAACTATAAGGTCAAATACTTTAATGTCAATGTCCCGAGGTCAAGTTCTGTCAAGGTCAAGGTCATCCTTCAAGGTCAAAGTTTTTTGTTTTTTTTCAAAGCGGCGCAGTAGGGGGCATTGTGTTTCTGACAAACACATCTCTTGTTTAAAGATATTTCTTGTTTAGCCTCATCCCCTTTGTCAATTAAAAGATGTACTTATGAATGAAAATGGGTTGTGACAAGGCAACAAGTCAGAAGACCAAAGATGGCATTGTTGCATGTTCATTCACTTGAGAAGCATGTTTGTTTAATGTTGGAGGCAAGGCATGATTTTAGATTTGGAATTTCTTTTCCATATACAAGAGTTTAGTTTTCAGATAAGTGCTTGTTCAGATTGTAGACATCAGACCCATTATAAAAAACAGATGTTTTACCTGTAAAAAAGTTCAGTTATATCACTTTAAAGTTGTTGATTATCGCATTCTTGTGTTTATCATGTCATGATAGTAAATACATAAAGGCAGCTGATGGATAGGCCAAATGGTTCTTATGTTAACCAAAAATAACACTAGAATCGATGCTTTAGAACAGCTTATTGTTTTGTATAAATCAACAAAGATGCAGAAGGCATCATAAAATATAATGAATCTCTCTATATATCTATTTGTATATGAGCCTTGCCTGTGAAAAGGGGGTTTAATGCATGTGCATAAAGTGCCATCCCAGATTAGCCTGTGGAGTCCGCACAGGCTAATCACGGATGATACTTAACGCCTAAACTGGATTTTCGTCAAGAAGAGTATTTCTTTAAACAAAAAATACAATAAAAGCGGAAAGTAGAGATCATTAGTCCGCAATTTTGATGGTAATTATTTGTCTGGGTTTGAGATCCCAGCGTGGATTTTTATATAAAACCTGGTTCAGAATGACAGTCTGAAATCTTCACTTGAATGCCTTTATTAATCATCATTTTGGGATGAATTTGGGAATCATTTATTGAACACATTTTTGATGTTATAACACACAAGCATGCATTTGATATTAATATATGGAAGAAAACAGCAAACAAGATATGGTTAAGCTACATAGGGCTTCGTACACTGCAACAGTGATTTAATAACAGTGTTTTAAATATTCATAGACTATTAGTGTATTAAAAATATAATTTCTCAAATAAAATAAAATAATTTTCCTACCACCTACCCACCTGTAAAATCTATGGTCGGTAAAGGGCAAACCAACATTGTTTTAATTGTGGCCTGAGGGTTGCAAATAAAAGGTTTAACATTTGAATCTAGTAAGAAAGTACTTAAATTTTATTTTATTTTCTATGGGACTACAAACGTGTCATAGTGTGTATCAGAGTGGTAAAGGGTTAAGTGAATAAAAAATAATGTGTGTTTGTCTCTATTTTTTTTTAATAAAACAACAGTAACAGCAGTATTGTATATACATAACAGCAAGGGGAAGTTTAGAATACAGCTTAAAAATATTTTATAAATCAGTGCAAGAAACTATATCAGTCTGGCAATTTCAAATCATGAATCTCTATGGGTTGTCTGATTGATGTCTGAAGTCCTCTTTCAGTGCCCTTGAGGGGCCTAGTAGTCTCCTTTCAGTGCCCTTGAGGGGCCTAGTAGTCTCCCTTCAGTGCCATTGAGGGGCCTAGTAGTCTCCCTTCAGTGCCCTTGAGGGGCCTAGTAGTCTCTTACTTAGTGTCTAAAAAATGTTGAAAAAAGGATTGATGTACAATAATTATGACAAATAAGTTATCTGATAAATTGTTTGTAGTTATCCCATAAGTTTAGCATTGCATTTAATTGTATACTTAATCATTTATAATTATAAGGTATATTATACATTTGGCAAGGATATAATTTGTAAGGTACAAAATTGCAGAATTTGTGTAAGTTGTTACTTTTAATTCAACAGCAATTGACAATTCAGATGCTGGTAACAAATGTAATTTATATTACTTTGTATAGTTTAATTGTGGAGGATGCATAAACAAATTTTGGGATAATGTTCATTGTGATTTCTTTGGGGTGATACTGTAGTGGTAGATCACTCAAGCCAGTATGAGGCTTTTGACAGGCTGTTATCAGTAGTTATGGGAGCCAGGAACAGTGATAATGCCCAGCTGCCATGCTGGCATTCACCAGTTTTGGTAGCTTAAATAGAATAAGTATGTGTCCTGTTGGGAGTTGCGAAATTTATCTGCTGGGAAAAACATACAGGTTTTAAATACTTTGTGCATCTCCTGCATGCCCGGCAGTGTTTAAAAGAGGCCTTATCCATTGTTCATTGTTTTTACCATTGTATTAAAAGAACCAGATTAAACCTATATGTAAGAAATCCTTTTAATTATCATGAAATGCGTATTTCAGACCTTATTAATTGAGTTTGTGTTTGTCCATTTTTTTTTATATATACAGTTTCTTTTTCATACTCCTTTAATTCAGTTTGCTCTTTCCTCATCAGTAATCCATAAACTGCACATTTGAATATTCAAGGCAGAATCAAAAATCTTTTTTGATTAATTTGCAAATAACACATCAATGATATGCTTATACAGATTTTCAATGGCTTTATTCTGCAAAAGTCATAAAAGATCAGATTTATATGAACACAAGTGTTGCAGTCTGTTTGAAATGGTCTGGTAAATACATTAATTGAAAGAAATGCTGTCTAACACTTCTACCTCTTCAATGCCCTAAAATTTAATAGACGCCACATGCTGTACTTAGCATACTGCAAAAGCAGCAGGATTTTGATTATATCAAACGTTATATATCCCGAAGGTATACACAGTCATGCACTACAACACGTCAGGAATGTTGAATATATCAGTTGGAGGTTTGCAAATGCACATGTGTGTGAACTTTGGATTCCTACATGCATGTAACATAAATTCTGTACCATTTTAAACCCACCTTTTGTTAAAAAGTGTGAACAAAATGTAACTGGGTTTAGATTCTTGGAGTTAATGTTACATGTACATTAGGTTCATAGTCCCAGTAGTGTATTAAATATCCCAATTCTAAATTGTGTTAAATATGCAAATTCAATATTGTGTTAAATATCCCAATTTAATATTGTGTTAAATATCCCAATTCAATATTGTGTTAGGTATACACACTCAGTATTGTGTTAGGTATACATACTAAGTATTGTGTTGGGTAAACACATTCAGTATTGTGTTAGGTATACAGACTCAGTATTGTGTAAGGTATACATACTCTGTATTGTGTTAGGTATACAGACTCTGTATTGTGTTTGGTATACAGACTCAGTATTGTGTTATGTATACAGACTCAGTATTGTGTTAGGTATACAGACTCAGTATTGTGTAAGGTATACAGACTCAGTATTGTGTTAGGTATACAGGCTCAGTATTGTGTTAGGTATACAGACTCAGTATTGTGTTTGGTATACAGACTCAGTATTGTGTTATGTATACAGACTCAATATTGTGTTAGGTATACATACTTTGTATTGTGTTAGGTACACACACTCAGTTTGTGTAAGGTATACATACTCTGTATTGTGTTAGGTATACCGACTCAGTTTTGTGTTTGGTATACAGACTCAGAATTCTGTTAGGTATGCAGACTCAGTTTTGTGTCAGGTACACAGACTCACTATAGTGTAAGGTATACAGACTCAGTATTGTGTTAGGCATACAGACACAGTATTGTGTTACGTATACAGACTCAGTATTGTGTAAGGTATTAACAGACTCAGTATTGTGTTAGGTATACAGACTCAGTATTGTATTAGGTATACAGACTCAGTATTGTGTTATGTATACAAATTCAGTATTGTGTTAGGTATACCGACTCAGTATTGTGTTTGGTATACAGACTCAGAATTGTGTTAGGTATGCACAAAATTAGATATACAGACTCAGTATTGTGTTAAGTATACAGACTCAGTATTGTGTTATGTATCCAAATTCGATAGTGTGTAAAGTATACAGACTCAGAATTGTGTTAGGTATACAGAGTCAGTATTGTGTTAGGTTTACAGACTCAGTATTGTGTTATGTATACAGACTCAGAATTGTGTTAGGTATGCAGACTCAGTTTTGTGTTAGGTATACATACTCAGTATAGTGTTAGGTATAAAGACTCAGTATTGTGTTAGGTATACACACTCAGTATTTTGTAAGGTATACATACTCAATATTGTGTTAGGTATACAGACTCAGAATTGTGAAAGGTGTACAGACTCAGAATTGTGAAAGGTGTAGTAGACTCAGTTTTGTGTTAGGTATTCAGACTCAGTATTGTGTTATGTATACAGACTCAGATTTTTATGCCCCCCTTCAAAGAAGAGGGGGTATATTGTTTTGAACATGTGCGAAGGTCGGTCTGTCGGTCGGTCCGTTCGTCCACCAGATGGTTTCCGGATGATAACTCAAGAAGGCTTAGGCCTAGGTACATTGATCATGACTTGCAGATGACCCCTATTGATTTTGAGGTCACTAGGTCAAAGGTAAAGGTCACAGTGACTAGAAATATAAAAATGGTTTCCGGATGATAACTCAAGAACGCTTACGCCTAGGATCATGAAACTTCATAGGTACATTGATCATGACTCGCAGATGACTCCTATTGATTTTCAGGTCACTAGGTCAAAGGTTAAAGTCATGGTGACTCGAACCAGTAAAATGGTTTCCGGACTCAAGAACGCGTACGCCTAGGATCATGAAACTTAATATGTACATTGATCATGAAATCGCAGATGACATCTATTGATTTTCAGGTCAATAGGTCAAAGGTCAAGGTCATGGTGACTCGAACCAGTAAAATGGTTTCAGGATGATAACTCAAGAATGCTTAGGCCTAGGATCATGAAACTTCATAGGTACATTGATCATGACTGGCAGATGAACCCTATTGATTTTCAGGTCACAAGGTCAAGGTCACAGTTACTTGAAACAATAAAATGGTTTCAGGATGATAACTCAAGAATGCTAACGCCTAGGACCATGCAACTGCATAGGTACATTGACAATAACTGGCAGATGACCCTTATTGATTTTCAAGTCACTAGGTCAAAGGTCAAATTCACAGTGACAAAAAACGTATTCACACAATGGCTGCCACTACAACTGACAGCCAATATGGGAGGCATGCATGTTTTACAAACAGCCCTTGTTGTTAGGTATCCAGACTCAGTTTTGTGTTAGGTATACATACTCTGTATAGTGTTAGGTAAACAGACTCAGTATTGTGTTAAAATATACAGACTCAGTATTGTGTTAGGTATACAGACTCAGTATTGTGTTAGATATACAGACTCAGTTTTGTGTTAGGTATACAAACTCATTATTGTGTTAGATATCCAAACTCGATATTGTGTTAGGTATCCAAACTCAATATTGTGTTAAGTATACAGACTCAATATTGTATTTAGTATAAAGACTCAGTATTGTGTTGGGTATACAGACTTAGTACTGTGTTAGGTATGCAGACTCAATATTGTGTTAAGTATCCAGACTCAGTATTGTGCTAGGTATCCAAACTCAGTATTGTGTTAGGTATCTGAACTCAATATTGTGTAAGGTATACAGACTCATTATTGTGTTAAGTATGCAGACTCAATATTATGTTAAGTATACAGACTCAGTAGTGTGTTGGGTATACAGACTCAGTATTCTGTTAAGTATCCAGACTCAGTATGGTGTGAAGTATACAGACTCAGAATTGTGAAAGGTGTACAGACTCAGAATTGTCAAAGGTGTACAGACTCAGTATTGTGTTAGGTATGCAGACTCAGTATTGTGTTATGTATACAGACTCAGATTTTTGTTAGGTATCCAGACTCAGTTTTGTGTTAGGTATACAGACTCGGTATAGTGTTAGGTATACAGACTCAGTATTGTGTTAAAATATACAGACTCGGTATTGTGTTAGGAATACAGACTCAATATTGTGTTAGGTATGCAGACTCAGAATTGTGTTAGGTGTACAGACTCAGTATTGTGTTATTTATACATACTCAGTATTTTTTATGTATACAGACTCAGAATTGTGTTAGGTATCCAGACTCAGTTTTGTGTTATTTATACAGACTCAATATTGTGTTAAGTATACAGACTCAGTATTTTGTTAGGTATACAGACTTAGTATTGTGTTAGGTATACAGACAAAGTATTGTGTTGGTAAACAGACTAAGTATTGTGTTAGGTGTACAGAATCAGTATTGTGTTAGGTATACAGACTCAGTATTGTGTTAGGTATTCATACGCCGTATTGTGTTAGGTATACAGACTCAGTATTTTGTTAGGTATACAGACTCAGTATTGTGTTAGGTATACAGACAAAGTATTGTGTTGGTATACAGACTAAGTATTGTGTTAGGTGTACAGAATCAGTATTGTGTTAGGTATACAGACTCAGTATTGTGTTAGGTATTCATACGCCGTATTGTGTTAGGTATACAGACTCAGTATTTTGTTAGGTATACAGACTCAGTATTGTGTTAGGTATACAGACAAAGTATTGTGTTGGTATACAGACTAAGCATTGTGTTAGGTGTACAGAATCAGTATTGTGTTAGGTATACAGACTCAGTATTGTGTTAGGTATTCATACGCAGTNGATAATAACTGGCAGATGACCCTTATTGATTTTCAAGTCACTAGGTCAAAGGTCAAATTCACAGTGACAAAAAACGTATTCACACAATGGCTGCCACTACAACTGACAGCCAATATGGGAGGCATGCATGTTTTACAAACAGCCCTTGTTGTTAGGTATCCAGACTCAGTTTTGTGTTAGGTATACATACTCTGTATAGTGTTAGGTAAACAGACTCAGTATTGTGTTAAAATATACAGACTCAGTATTGTGTTAGGTATACAGACTCAGTATTGTGTTAGATATACAGACTCAGTTTTGTGTTAGGTATACAGACTCATTATTGTGTTAGATATCCAAACTCGATATTGTGTTAGGTATCCAAACTCAATATTGTGTTAAGTATACAGACTCAATATTGTATTTAGTATAAAGACTCAGTATTGTGTTGGGTATACAGACTTAGTATTGTGTTAGGTATGCAGACTCAATATTGTGTTAAGTATCCAGACTCAGTATTGTGCTAGGTATCCAAACTCAGTATTGTGTAAGGTATCTGAACTCAATATTGTGTAAGGTATACAGACTCATTATTGTGTTAAGTATGCAGACTCAATATTATGTTAAGTATACAGACTCAGTAGTGTGTTGGGTATACAGACTCAGTATTCTGTTAAGTATCCAGACTCAGTATGGTGTGAAGTATACAGACTCAGAATTGTGAAAGGTGTACAGACTCAGAATTGTCAAAGGTGTACAGACTCAGTATTGTGTTAGGTATGCAGACTCAGTATTGTGTTATGTATACAGACTCAGATTTTTGTTAGGTATCCAGACTCAGTTTTGTGTTAGGTATACAGACTCGGTATAGTGTTAGGTATACAGACTCAGTATTGTGTTAAAATATACAGACTCGGTATTGTGTTAGGAATACAGACTCAATATTGTGTTAGGTATGCAGACTCAGAATTGTGTTAGGTGTACAGACTCAGTATTGTGTTATTTATACATACTCAGTATTTTTTATGTATACAGACTCAGAATTGTGTTAGGTATCCAGACTCAGTTTTGTGTTATTTATACAGACTCAATATTGTGTTAAGTATACAGACTCAGTATTTTGTTAGGTATACAGACTTAGTATTGTGTTAGGTATACAGACAAAGTATTGTGTTGGTATACAGACTAAGTATTGTGTTAGGTGTACAGAATCAGTATTGTGTTAGGTATACAGACTCAGTATTGTGTTAGGTATTCATACGCAGTATTGTGTTAGGTAAACAGACTCAGTATTGTGTTAAGTATACAGACTCAGTATTGTGTTAGGTATCCTGACTCAGTTTTGTGTTAGTTATCAAGACTCAATATTGTGTTCGGTATACAGACTTAGAATCGTGTTAAGTATACAGACTCAATACTGTGTTTAGTATACAGACTCAATATTGTGTTAACTATACAGACTCAATATTGTGTTAAGTATACAGACTCAGAATCGTGTTAAGTATACAGACTCAGTATTGTGTTGGGTATACAGACTCAGTATTGTGTTGGGTATACAGACTCAATATTGTGTTAGATATACAGACTCAGTATTGTGTTAAGTATCCAGACTCAGTATTGTGTTAGATATTCAGACTAAGAATCATGTTAAGTATACAGACTCAATACTGTGTTAAGTATACAGACTCAATATTGTGTTAAGTATACAGACTCAATATTGTGTTAAGTATACAGACTCAGAATCGTGTTAGGTATACAGACACAGTATTGTGTGAAGTATACAGTCTCAATATTGTTTTCGGTATGCAGACTCAGTATTGTGTTAGGTATACCTACTCAGTATTGTGTTTGGTATACAGACTCAGTATTGTATTAATTATCCAGACTCAGTATTGTGTTAGTTATCCAGACTCAATATTGTGTAAGACATCAAGACGCAATATTGTGTTAGGTATCCAAACACAATTTTGTGTTAAGTATACAGACTAAGTATTGTGTTTAGTATACAGACTCAGTATTGTGTAAGTTATACAGACTCATCATTGTGTTAGATATACAGACTCAGTATTGTGTTAGGTATACAGACTCAATATTGTGTAAGATATCCAAACTCAATATTGTGTTAAGTATACAGTCTCTATATTGTGTTAGATGTCCAAACTCAGTATTGTGTTAGGTATACAGACTCAATATTGTGTTAGATATCCAAACTCAATATTGTGTTTAGTATGCAGACTCAGTATTGTGTTTAGTATACAAACTCAATATTGTGTTAAGTATACATACTCAGTATTGTGTTAGGTATACAGACTCAGTATTGTGTTAGATATACAGACTCAGTTTTGTGTTAGGTATGCAGACTGATAATTGTGTTAGATATCCAAACTCAATATTGTGTTAGGTATCTAAACTCAATATTGTATTAAGTATACAGACTCAATATTGTGTTTAGTATACAGACTCAGTATTGTGTTGGGTATTGTGCAGACTCAATATTGTGTTAAGTATCGGGACTCAGTATTGTGCTAGGTATCTGAACTCAATATTGTGTAAGGTATACAGACTCATTATTGTGTTCAGTATGCAGACTCAATATTGTGTTAAGTATACAGACTCAGTATTGTGTTGGGTTTACAGACTCAGTATCGTGTTGGGTATACAGACTTAATATTGTGTTAGATATACAGACTCAGTATTGTGTTAAGTATCCAGACTCAGTATTGTGTTGGATATAAAGACTCAGTATGGTGTGAAGTATACAGACTCAATATTGTGTTTAGTATACAGGCTCAGTATTGTGTTGGGAATACAGACTCAGTATTGTGTTGGGTATACTGACTCAATATTGTGTTAGATATACAGACTCAGTATTGTGTTAAGTATCCAGACTCAGTATTGTGTTAGATATACAGACTCAGTATGGTGTTAAGTATACAGACTCAGTATAGTGTAAGATATACAGACGCAGTATTGTGTTAGGTGTGCAGACTCAATATTGTGTTAAGTATCCATACTCAGTATTGTGCTAGGTATCCAAACTCAGTATTGTGTTAGGTATCTGAACTCAATATTGTGTAAGGTATACAGACTCATTATTGTGTTAGGTATGCAGACTCAATATTGTGTTAAGTATCCAGAATCAGTATTGTGCTAGGTATCCAAACTCCGTATTGTGTTAGGTATCTGAACTCAATATTGTGTTAGGTATCCAAACTGAGCATGGTGTAAAGTATCCAGACCCAGTATTGTGTTCAGTATCCAGACCAAGGATTGTGTATATAGACTAAATATTGGTGTAGGTTTCCAGTACCAAGAGTTTGTTATGCATCTAGAATCTGTAGTTTTGTAATATCCAGATTTAGCACTGTTTTAGGTATCTATATACAGTTATTTGTTAGGTATCCAGACTGGAAGTGATGTGTTAAGTATTCACAACACAGCAATGGATTAGGCAAATTTTTATGCATTCTGGTCTTCACTAAACTTGATGGAAGTTTTCAACTTATTTGGCATATGTTTGACAAAGTTAAATGAAGTGATAAATCCCTACAGGTTTGCAGAGTAATTGCCCTTTAGATAAATAAAAAATCATGTTTTTTTTGCAGTTTGCTCCCTCTTCTTTCATTTTTTTTCATCAAATGAATGCAAATATCAATATTAAAAACAAAGTAAAATTTTTGTTGTGGAATTTTTAAGTAGTTTCTGCTAGTGATGCTGATATTGCTATAGCACACTTAAAGAGTAATGAATCTGTATAGATGTCTGGGATAAACTTCACAAGCTGAGTGAGCTCTCCTGCATAATTGTTTACTGAGAATAATTTCCAATGGATTTTTATTCAAGATTTGGCAGCTGTTACATATATGTTTTTGTTTGCATTCGCTCTCTGCATTATAAATTCCACTGCCAGTGATGGCTGAAGTATATATATTGAAATGTATTTAACTTTTATTACCAGTAGAAAATGTATATATTTTGTACTTCTGTGCAGAATCCAGCAGTTAAGCTCTAAATCTGTGCATTTGTCAAGCTCTTTAATGCGGTAAGCTTCATGTGGCTGTCACAATGTTTGTGTGTATTAGCATTTTCAGTGTGCGGTTGAGCTTGTGCTGACTCACAGTTACTTCATCTTTCAACTTGCAGTTTTAAAGCACCGTGTGAGACAAATACCCATGTCTCTGTCTCAAAGGTTAAGGTCATATTAGGCATGATATATACATTGTCCATTGTTGTGGTTTTGGCGCAATGTCACATAACTTTGCCTTGCTTGCTTAAGCATGGGATGACGTTGACGTTACTATGTTAAAAACTTTGTTCTTACTGTTTTCACGAACACATTTTATTTCCACCAGTATATACTGGGGGACATATTGTTTTTGCCCTGTCTGTTGGTTGGTTAGTCTGTTGGTTGGTCTGTTGGTTGGTCTGTTGGTTGGTTTGCGCCAACATTAACATTTGCTATAACTTTTGCCATATTGCGCATAGCTACTTGATATTTGGCATGCATGTCTATCTCATGGATCTGCACATTTTGAGTGGTGAATGGTCAAGGTCAAGGTCATCCTTCAAGGTCGCACAGGTCAAATACATGGGTCAAAATAGCTCATTTCATTCACACTTTATGATAACTCAAGAACGCTTAGGCCTAGGATCATGAAACTTCATAGGTAGATTGATCATGACTCGCAGATGTCCCCTATTGATTTCGAGGTCACTTGGTCAAAGGTCAAGGTCACGGTGACCCGAAATAGTAAAATGGTTTCCGGATGATAACTCAAGAACGCTTACGCCTAGGATCATGAAACTTCATAGGTACATTGATCATGACTGGCAGATGACCCCTATTGATTTTCAGGTCACTAGGTCAAAGGTCAAGGTCACAGTGACTCGAAACAGTAAAATGGTTTCCGGATGATAACTCAAGAACGCTTACGCCTAGGATCATGAAACTTCATAGGTACATTGATCATGACTGGCAGATGACCCCTATTGATTTTCAGGTCACTAGGTCAAAGGTCAAGGTCACAGTGACTCGAAACAGTAAAATGGTTTCCGGATGATAACTCAAGAACGCTTACGCCTAGGATCATGAAACTTCATAGGTACATTGATCATGACTGGCAGATGACCCCTATTGATTTTCAGGTCACTAGGTCAAAGGTCAAGGTCACAGTGACTCGAAACAGTAAAATGGTTTCCGGATGATAACTCAAGAACGCTTACGCCTAGGATCATGAAACTTCATAGGTACATTGATCATGACTGGCAGATGACCCCTATTGATTTTCAGGTCACTAGGTCAAAGGTCAAGGTCACAGTGACTCGAAATAGTAAAATGGTTTCCGGATGATAACTCAAGAACGCTTATGCCTAGGATCATGAAACTTCATAGGCACATTGATCATGACTCGCAGATGACCCCTATTGATTTTCAGGTCACTAGGTCAAAGGTCAAGGTCACGGTGACCCGAAATAGTAAATTGGTTTTCGGATGATAACTCATTAACGCATACGCCTAGGATCATGAAACTTCATACGTACATTGATCATGACTCGCAGATGTCCCCTATTGATTTCGAGGTCACTTGTTCAAAGGTCAAGGTCACGGTGACCCGAAATAGTAAAATGGTTTCCGGATGATAACTCAAGAATGGTTACGCCTAGGATCATGAAACTTCATGACTCGCAGATGACCCCTATTGAATTTCAGGTCACTAGGTCAAAGGTCAAGGTCACGGTGACTCGGACACAGTAAAATGGGTTCCGGATGATAAATCAAGGAAGCTTATGCCTAGGATCATGAAACTTCATAGGTACATTGATCATGACTCGCAGAAGACCCCTATTGATTTTTAGGTCACCAGGTCAAAGGTCAAATTCCATGCATTGACAGTCTAGTACAGTCAATGACATTTCAAATGCCAGTAATCATACGTTATCCAGGATACCTACTGGTGGGCATATTGTTTCACAAACACATCTTGTTCTTAAAAAGCTTCAGACCATATTCTTTGTCAAGCAATTAAAAATAACATGCAATGTAGTGTGCAAGACCTGTGTTCCAAGTTTAAAGGTCAAGGTCACACTTAAGTATCTGAATTCCAATAACGTCAGGATGCAGCTTGTCCAGACAGTCACCTCATCATTCATCAGGCAATTTTACAATAAAATGTAATGCCCAAAATGTCCATACATCTGCAAAACTTCTGCCCTATTGCATATGAAGCTGAAGAACTCCATTTTATTTTGCCCCCCTTCGAAGAAGAGGGGGTATATTGCTTTGCACATGTCGGTCTGTCGGTCGGTCGGTCCGTCCACCAGGTGGTTTCCGGATGATAACTCAAGAACGCTTAGGACTAGGATCATGAAACTTCATAGGAACATTGATCATGACTCGCAGATGACCCCTATTTATTTTGAGGTCACTAGGTCAAAGGTCAAGGTCACAGGTCAAGGTCACAGTTACTGGAAATAGGAAAATGGTTTCCGGATGATAACTCAAGAACGCTTAAGCCT
>VMBQ01008353.1:0-17812 GCA_007657795.1 Dreissena rostriformis
ATCGGGTCAGTAACTAACCCTGTAACTATTAATATTATACACGCGAATATCAACATTTTACAACCCAAGCAGAACGTAAACAAACTACTTAAAGCAGGAGTATTTTATATCATCGTTGTAAGTGGACAATATAATTGTCAAAATTATGTTTAAGGTATTTTTATGTTTTATATTTCATTACATTTTATGACAAACATAAATTAGTTATCATCTAACCATTTAGAATAAAAACAAACACGTTTGTTTAGGTGTCATGACAAGCAGGGTATTGTATTTCTTGAAACACACGCCAGGAGTAGGTGTTTGTATTTGACAGGGCTTTCTACGCATAAATGCAAGAAACAAATCTGCTGACGATCGTATGTGTTCAATGTGCAATAGAGATCGACCCCAATGGCACCGCTCAGTTCAAGAGTCTCGAGACGTCAGTAAACGTTGCGAGATCCTTCTCATATATCTAAGAACTGAAACTATACTAAATCCATTCTGTAGAACACGTCGTTATACGTATCATTAAACATGCATATGCGTTGCATGCGAATAATTAAATATTATTAATACCCATAAGATGTCAAGCCTATACTCAAAAGCATACAATTGCACAATTTAACTACACAATTCAAAAGCACAAGCCCAAGGACACCACGGCCCTAACAACCGCCCGTCCGCCGCCGATGCCGAAAGCGCACAGAGAACGACCCCTATGCCCATCCACCACGCCAATTTGAGAAAAGTACATAAAGTGAAGCATTAGTTTTGGTAAAAGCAGCTGCGATAATAACAAGATTTATCCATTATCACCAATTAAGAGAAGTGCACATGACTTCACGTACACCCCAAAAAGTAATCGCTGGTAACAAACGATTCAGGTTTAATCAAGAGCGGGATACGCAACCCTACTGCTCATTTTTATTTTTTGTTTAATGGAAGGAGGACGTATGAGGACCAATGGCTCTAAACCGGTGTCTAGGTGCCTTTATCACTTCCTGAAACCTCCAATTTTAGAGAAATCTACAAATAATCAACTGTTACTATATCGTAAACGTTAAGTATTCTTTTTAGAAAACCATTTAAATCCCATGGTAAAATGCCCGGAACCAATGCCCCTTTTTATCTCAAGTCAGTCATCCGTCTGCTCTCATAAAACTCACTGAAACACATAAAACATAATATTAACCTCAAAACACAAACAGAACATAAATAAACAAGACTACTGGCAAGCAATTAGCCCACCATTGTCAGAATTATGTTGTTTTTTTTTTGTTTTTTTTGCCAAAGCAACCAGACTTGTTGACGTAGGAACAAAATGAAATGACGTGCATAATGTCCGTATTGCCATCTATCCATGTTTCAAGTTTCATGAAAAAATATGAAGAACTTTTAAAGTTATCGCAGGATCCAGAAAAGTGTTACAGACTGACTGACTGACAGACAGACAGACTGACAGAGCGCAAACCATAAGTCCCCTCCGGTTAAACCGGTAGGGGACAAAAAAAACGATTTAAATCAAGTCTTCGCTCTACCCTGCCTGCCTGTCGAATAACCAAACCTACAAATCTGTGCACGAGGAAATCTTGATTTCCGCACCATTGTACATGTATCACATTCAAAAACCTGTATAACCAGTTTATTCATTCACACAACGATACTAAATACATATAACACTAGTGGAATCGGGTATGATCGGGTTATATCGACTTCGTTCGTCACGTATTGGTTTCTCTCGATATATTGACGGATATTGTCGAACGTTGAATTGAAGTAACTAAAACATCGTATATTGTGTAAATAAACGATCAACTAAATAAAAAAAATCATTTTCTGTTATCACCTTCAAGTTATTTATACAATTAATGTTATTTATTTGGTAATTTTCAGTTTTACAAATATTGAGTTTTGACTTAATTATAAATCTGTATACCTGCGTATACACGGAAATCAATTCTCTAAATACCACAGCGTACCTACATAGGCTCGTGAAAAATACTAGCGTTTGGCCATTTTCATGATACAGGTTTATTTGCAAACGACGTGTCTACGATTCTATATTTACATATTGTGTTATTAAACGACATGGATTTGTTGTTTTGTCTCCGAAAGAATATACCATCTCAAACCATGAAAATATGTGTGGACATATGTGAAAATATTCTGTTAAACATTTACAACGTTTGAAATATTAACTATGTTACCAAAATAGAGACTATGTGGGTGCTGTACAATTGCTGATGAATTTTTTTGCATAAGATCAATAAAAAATAATACAAAGCATATTTTCATTTTATGAAATGCGTTGAAAAGAGACCAGCCTGATTTGCACCAAAGTGCATACAGGTTTTGATTGCATCATGTTTAGTATATCGATTTAATATATTAGCATAAATTCTAGCTGAATTATAATATCTTGTGTATTTTACTTAATTTCCTTTATATTTTTTTTTATAAACATCGCGTTATTGTTATGAGTATGATTATATATGCTGATAAAAGTTGTACATGTATTGAATAATCCATAAATAAATAGTATGGATTTCCAATATGAGATCATGTCGAGGGGACATATCTTTTTACAAATGGGGTGGCATGACAAAATGCCAATAACGTTTTCATAACACGGTAAAAGGTCTTCTGATTTTCAAAAACAATGTCTTATTGATAACAAATTATTATGAGAACAAAGTAAAACATGTTTGTGATTATGACCCTTATACTGCTACTATCGAACTCACACACTATCTTTATTTCTGTTAATAACAGACAGAGCATACGTATAAACATCGCTATAGGTCGTGATACTATATACTATCATATGTTCTTAGATATACAAAGATGGATACATATTTAATTGTCTTAGGCAGATACGTACATATCTACTACAACCAGAATTGATGTTATCCAATTAATATATAAACGAATTTCAACCAGGGAGAAATTGTTCATAATTAGCACCTCGCCAGAAAGATGATCGGTCCGCCCTCTAAGGTACGTGATACAGCGATCAGAAAACCTTGACAAGCAAACACCAAAGCGGCTTCTATGCTTAAAGCTTACGCGACATTCTGGATGATTATGATGAACATTTTGTATCCTTTATAAATTATAACACTGGTAAAATTGTCTTGTATCATGTATAAATTTGCAAATGCAAAAACATGAAAGTTTTCAAATAGCATTAGTTATCTGTAATGGTTAATTTGGTAACTTAAATACGCTCGAGTACCGAAATCCCCCATGTTCATACGTGTCATGTTGGTAATTAGTAATAAATAATAAAATGGTATATACCTATGTTTTTTACGAAGATGTTTCGAAAATGTGCACAAAACATTGATATTCCAACTGGGATTTCGTTAAGTTAAACACGATTTTCGACGCCGAGCGGGTACCGAAATCCCCCATGTTTTTACACATCAAGGTGATTATAATAATATTTAAAGTTGATAATAGGACATTTATCAATCTTTATAAATGAAAGCGCAAAACAAAAAACAAAAAACGTTTGGTCATTTTCGGAAATTAATTAACGTTCTATAACGGGGATTTCAGTCATGCTACACAATGCAAAAAGTGTTTTCACTTTGTTTTTAACGAAATAGCGATTTATAATGTGGATTTCGGTAAGTTACGCAGAGCGAATACTGAAATCCCCACATGTTTATACATAAAAACTTTATAAAATTCATAGTTAACATTACTTATAGGACATTTATCAATCTGTATTATGGTAAGTGCTACACATAGAATAAGTTGGATCATTTTCTGAAATAAATTAACGTTCTATAACGGGTATTTCGGTAATTCTACACATTGAAGCTGCCACTCTTACTTGTCAAGATCACGTTTCGGCTTTGGACATGGTAAAAATTCAACGCCTCCAACTAATCCTTCTGTCACCGACTGTGGGAATAACATAGGGTTTAGGTGTTTTTTTCAATACATTAGGCTTTAAGATCATGATTACGCATACATATAATACACATAAACCCCATTTTTCATTTACGTTTTTTTTTCACGTGTCCCGTAAGTTCATCAATGGCAAGTGCATCGGTGGCGGAACGGAAATTACCGAGTTGGATCCCGTGAAGATCCTCAATGTTTGATCTTGTTACCACTAGAACAAGGAAACCACTTCAGACACCGCAAATTTACACTGGAGACAAGGAAATAATTTCCGCTTACACTTGAGTTATTTCACACATTTTTGTTGGATTTATATGTTTTACCAATGACAACGTTAAGTAAACTGGTGTTGATTTACCTTGATCTACAGTAGTACTGTATGCACATTTATTACAACTAAACTTCACAATTATAACACATTATGCTGGTGAATTAAAGGCTTCTTGTCCAGCATTTACATTAAAATAATAAAATAAGGGTGTGTAAATGACATCAAATAATAGAGTCATGCTCATCACCAGAACGTTAAAAATGATAATAATAACCTCCGTAAATATTGAAGAAAAGGCTTATGGTTTACCTTATAGGACATGCATGCACCTTTTTCATCGTTCATCCGTAAAAATGCCTTCAATTTTATGGAGTTATGCTTCGAGCAAGAAACAAAAATACACGGCACAACTTGAACAAAATGGAAACAACGCCGCAATTAATTAATAATAGTTAGCGTAATGAGGTCGTTTGTTTAGACTAACACGATCAATCCTTAGTTGTTGTTTTTTTCCGAACTTAAACTGTTTGGGGGTTAAAGTTCGACAAAACAATATATACTTCACTAAAATAACTATTAGGATTGCGTTTTTATTCATTCGATCATATTCGATTAATTGACTCTAAATTCAGATTAATTAATTCAGGAAAGAATAATACATAGATATTTGGAAGATTTCCGAATTCTTATTAAATTGCGAAACGTAAATAAACGTTTAAAAAAGCCGAACTAACTACATAATTTTATTGGAGATGTCTCGGTGAACAAATAACTATTGTTCCGATGTTTCTTGAACTTCCGCCCATTGCCGATCTAGCACTTACCATAACCCCAGGGATGGGAATAACATTATATGTAGTTTCATTTCAATCCCTAACATCGTTTTGTTCCCCAGACAAAGTGTTACAGACGGACAGACAGTACGCAGCAGATTGTATGCTCACAATAACAGATTTCACCTAAATAGTCCGTAAAACTGGTCACTAAGCTATGGTGTCCTTAGCCAGGATAGCCAGACGGACAGACAAAAGACATCTGCATAAAGATACAAAAATTATGTTTAGTTGTATAACAATGAATATGGGGAATGGGTCAACTTACAAAGAACATATAAATTATTCTGCTAATACTGATAAGTTACAAAATGTGTTCGTATAGTAAACGTGAAAACACAATCAGACAGTTCTGTTCTACACCTATCTGTGTACTTGAATGTAGTGGTAAAATTATTTGAAGCATAAGCTTATATACAGTTTAGACTTGCGTAGGAGCACACGCGTAACACGCTCTCTGGTTATGAGGATTATATACATACAAATTAACAAACAATCAAAATAAACAAACAAACAATCAAACCCGCGAAACATAACAAATCAGACAGTCGTATTCGTTACATTTGCAACAAATGATAAACCGCTTAATAATTATCATAGAATGTAAGTAAGTACACAGTCATGTCACAAAAAGAGAAAATCATATTGTTCAAGAGGCCTTAGGTTAACGAAGTTACGCTGTGCGGAGAGTACGGTGGTATAACCATTATACCATTTAGTTTGGGGTTAGGTTCGGAAATAGATAACCTGGCTTTAGGCTTGATAACACTTTTTCCAATTCCCATAGGATTCCATTATGAAACTGCCAACCTACGAAGCATTTGGATTGCCTTTCTATATATCATATTTTGCGGGTATATTATCATTTTAAAGATAAATCTTTCCTCTATTGATAATTGCTGTCTAAAATATATGGTCTCTCAACTTCTAAGAAAGTAAAATTCGCTCAAATGCAAGCACCTTCGGAAAACAAAGTTTAGGAAGTGAGATTTCGACAAAACCCCGTACCTCAATAAACGCATCCAAACGTTTATCCTTCAACATAGTCCCCAATAAAATGCACCAAAATATTGTAGACCTACAGATGATACGGAAAATAACAACAAAAGCATGGGTGCGATCGTATTATCGTCTTCAACCAGAAGAGAAAAAGAACTCTTTAGAAATAGTCACTGCTTTCCATGGACCACGGAGCGATACAAAATGATTTAGTGTAATATAACCTTGTACTAATGTGCGTCGTTGTTATCTCCCTTAGCAACTCAACGTTCGTTGGTATTTTCAATTTTGACATGAACTTCAGGCTGTAGTTGAGGCTGAACAGGTAAATAATTCGGATTTGAGTGACCATTGCTCAATACTTTGTAAACTGTAATCGATCTAACAGACAATAGCTTCGTTAATAACTTTAAAAGGTAGAGCGCTTTGGCACAAAAAGTGCGTTCATTGAACGTTCAAGTTGAATCAACATGGGAGAAATAAAGGCTAAGATCGATATGAAGATCAAAGGGAAGAAGGTGATGGTGTTTTCAAAGTCCTACTGCCCCTACTGTATAATGGCTAAGGACGCGCTTCAGATGTACGTTGGGTCCGTGTTGCCGGCTGACCAGTACGAAGTGTGGGAGATTGAAAACGAGGGCGACTGTCAGGCCATTCAGAACGAACTTAAGAAGATGACAGGTGCATCTACGGTATGAACAAATATGTTTCTTTGCA
Source organism: Dreissena rostriformis (assembly GCA_007657795.1). Classification (NCBI taxonomy): domain Eukaryota; kingdom Metazoa; phylum Mollusca; class Bivalvia; order Myida; family Dreissenidae; genus Dreissena; species Dreissena rostriformis. The sequence continues at coordinate 6,721 of VMBQ01008353.1, forward strand.
CTGTAGTGAAATAAGGTCACTTCCAACAGCCTTGCTGTTGGGCTAGCTCTTTCGCGACGTGGTTGAGTTTTTGACTACCACTCTGGCAGTTGTGGGTTCAATCCCCGGCTTGAGCTCAGTATTTTCACATTAATTGCGACGAGGCAAAAAAGAACTGTGAATGCGGGAATGGATTTAAGCTGTCTAATGGTTTCTGGGAGGGCCATGCGGATGCAAGACATGCTGTAGCGGGCGTGTCTGGGCCTTGAAACATTAAAAGGGGAGGAGTGTAGTGAAATAAGGTCACTTCCGACAGCCTTGCTGTTGGGCTAGCTCTTGAGCGACGTGGTTAAAGTTTCTGACTACCACTCTGGCGGTCGTTGGTTCAATCCCCGGCTTGGCCGTATGCATGCTAGTCGGCAGTTAATGTGCATGTTAGCCGTATGCGTGCTAGTCAGTAGTAAATGTGCATGTTAGCTGTATGCGTGCTAGTCAGCAGTTCATGTGCATGTTAGCCGTATGCGTGCTAGTCAGCAGTGAATGTGCATGTTAGCCGTATGCATGCTAGTCGGCAGTTAATGAGCATGTTAGCCGTATGCGTGCTAGTCAGCAGTGAATGTGCATGTTATTCGTATGCATGCTAGTCAGCAGTTATTGTTTAAGTTAGCTGTTAGTGCTCTAGTTCATGAGTCTGCATCCATTTAGCCGCTATGAAACAAATAAGATGTTAGCACGCTCTTTTTAACTTACCTGTATTAAACTCTAACCAAGTATAATGTATATCTCCCACAGGTACCCCACGTGTTCATCAACGGGAAATGCATAGGAGGAGGCTCGGAAACCCAGGATTTGGACAAGCATGGCGAGCTCAAGAGAATGTTGGTGGCTTGAACCAAATACCTTCCGTTTTAACTGCGCTTTCAGATATTTGAACGTTTTATGTAGTATGTATAATTCAATAAAATATCTACAATTTTATGCACAAAAATCCTTTTTTCAAAACTCACATTTGTTAATGTTTCTGCTTTATAGCTCACCTAAGCACAGAATGCTGATGGAGAGCTTTTAGGATACCGTGATGTCTGTCGTCCGTCAGTGCGTGCGTGCATGCGTAAACTTTTTATTCAAACGACTTCTCCTCCTGAACCTCTAGACAAATTTAACTAATTTCAAGAAGGTGATCCTTGAGTGACCCTCTTTCAAAGTTTTTCAAAGTATTTTGGTCCGTTGTCTACTACTACGCACACAGTGGAAAGCATCACGCTTTTGCTTCGTCCACACGGTCCATCGTAATAATGTCATTTTCGCGCGGCACTATGAAATAATTATTTTTCTTTACGTTTATTCAGTGAGAAAAAATCCATATTCTCCGTCGCTAATGTGGACATGTATTTTTGGACAGAATGACTTCAGACCTTCAAAACAGAGCATCATTTCCTCTGATATTTTTTGCATGGATGTAAAAAAATAATAATAAAGTAATATTTTTCACAACCTTTCAGATGGACGCCGTAGAAGCGCAGTTCTCCCATAGTGCATTATAACTAGTGCTAACTTAGCACTATAAATGTCTTGAAAAACGCGGAATGGACCTGCCACGGCCTTGATACGGTATTTGTGGAGACGTAACGTCAACGGGATGAGCGTGATACCACCGCAGCACACGCGCAAAGAAACAGCTGCTTTGCCACTGTGGCGGTGACGATACATACAAAAAGTTCGTATTACATCTATTTCCTTACACGCCCTCACCACACAGGTTTCGTACAAGCTCACAACATTTCCACTTTCATCAAGACCGTACCAAGTATCTAGTTATCTATCGGTTCGAACTACGTCCAGTGAACGTCCAACCAGGCATGCAGAGCACGTAGAAAGGAGGTACTCTGGTGTGACGGCACTTTGAACACAATATATAAGTGTTAAAAGGTTCCTTTTTAAGGCAGTTTTCCTGAAACTGACTTAATGCACGCACGTTCACTGAGATGTTGAAAACATTATGTCTGTCCGGTTCAATTCCCACTTCCGGTGCCTGCGAGTTTGTTTGGTGGTGAGAATGCGCGTACTTAATAATGCTTACTTTCATGGGGCATTTTCCATGGTAAAGCATGAGAAATTGTTTGCTTGACCTGATGACTCATTGTGACTTAGGGCAAACAGGTATTAGGGCGAAACGACCTGATACCCTGGTAAACATACTCTGATATGTGTACGCAAAATGAGATTTAAAATATTACAAGACACCATGTTTTACAACAAAAATTTAAAGCATTTTTGTAAAACAGTTGTTTTTTTTTCATTCCATAAAGAACTGAATTAAAATTTCATTTGAAAGAGAACAGTTTATCCAATCTCAAACTGCCACGCTGTCTCTTTAAGCACATTAACCATGCGAGAATGGGAGTTATACATATACAACAATAGTAATCATTAAATGGTATATGCAACGACAGTTTCCAAGAATATTAAAAACATAAAACCACAGGAAAAAAAAGAATATGGTTTCGTTGTGTGCACTCACTTATTGTTTAGGTATCCACTTTAAGGCCATCGTTTGATCATTTGAAACAAAATAAAAACAATAAATACTACTAAAAGTTTGCAGAAGTAAATTCTGTGGGAGCTGTTGCAAGTTGTGAATGTTAAAGGACTTGCGTACAACAATAGAATACCGCATACCGTAAACAAACATTATCTACAGAAAGGACGGTTAATGCCCTAAAACATGCATTTTACATCAAACTAGATTTCTTAATTTATTTGGTCAATATTTAACCTGAATTTGCCGGCCATTAATAAAGCCACTTCGCACCAGCCAACGCCAATATCGTAGAACTGGACCACTGAGGACACTAATCCCTCTCTGCACACAGACTGTGGACACAAGGACGTCCTTCACACTCAGTCACTGAACTCGGGTATGGAATATAACTACTTGTTCACAAATGCTTTGAGCTTTCATGAGTTCATACGTACAGCTCCCAGCGTCCCAGAGGGTAAATAGCTGGGAGTTGGATTATTGCAAGGTGGAACATACCATGCTAATGAACGTATACTTGTTTGACAGTTAAAGGATCACACTAACGTTTCATGGAAGCAAGGCTTTTGCAGTTTTGACGCAAAACAGGAGTCTCCTACAAGTCCTACCAATTAAAAATGTGCATTAAGTTATTGCCCTTTACCAGTAAACATGTTATGTTTAATAATGAAATACAATGTAGATTAAGGAAAGCTATATTAGATTGTTTTTCACCATTCACCAGACAATTGACCTCCGGTGAAAAAAAGATTGCGCATATTAAGTTCATATTGCTATCCATGTGTACACAAACTTTCATGTTATATGTTATGCACCTTAAGGACAATTGCTTTATTTGTGTAGCTCTATTTTTATAAGCAGTCAATGACATTTGATATGTGCAAAACTAAAGGGCTATGCATTACCCTTTCAACACTTTTAATATGCATACCAAGTTGCACAATTATATTCGATGTACTTTTCAAGATTTCTTTTTTGCGGAACGAAAGACTGACACATGGAAAAAAAGAAGAAGGGGCTGACAGACGGACAAAAGGCAACACATAACAAAATAATTACACCAAGTTTCATGATCATGATTTTTACGATGTGTATGCAGTTTTTGAGTTATTACAAAATTAAGTTGAGTTCTGTTTTAACTAACAGTGACCTCACTTTTGACCAGGTTAAAACCGCAAGGGTTTGCATATTTCCCAAGTGGCCTTTTTAAGGATGCCCAGTTTTGTCCAAGGATCTTCATCACTTTCTGAGAAATGTACAATCCAGGTAAATGATATGTATTTTTCTAGTTATTTCAGTTTTGGCTGACGGACATATATGGGACGGGTGAGCACAGGGCGGGATTAACGGACGATTTAACCTAACGATAGACATGACGGAGGGTAAACATATAGTCACAGTTAAACATGAAAGACCACAAAAAATGATGAGACGTTCATCGGATTAGCCGCACCTAAAATCGTGAAATGAAATGAAAATATTGTTTTCGCCCAAAATGTCAAGTTTACCCCGCATCCAACTTTTTTTAAAGGGATTTTTTTTTCAATTGATATTTGTTAAGTCCAGATATTTTCGTTGGTTTTTCGTACTTTAACAATCACTTCTTACGGTGGAACGACAACAACTGGTCCGGATTGTATAAAGAGGGAGCTATTGGCAATATATAAAGCTTCAAATGCGTTAGTTATAAAATGCTCAATAAACATGGAAACTGCATTTATTTTTAATTCTGCGCTTTTCGCTCACCTCTGATTAAAATGGAAATGCAATATAAAATTAGTTGTTTTTATTATTTTTTATTTCGTTCGCTCCAATTTGTTTAGGGAGAAATTATTTACACCTTACGTACCAGTCCGTTTATGTACCGGCACTTTATGTACAACTATCTGACACTTACTTTATGTACCATATATATAATATATAGAGATAAATGATATATGGTTTAAAATGAATGTGTGTTATTAATGAAATGTATTTTGTGTGATATTATTTATGAATTTAGACTTATATATTTCCATAGATTATATGTTTTTGACAGATTGTCTAAGTGTCAGTGAGTGCCTTAGTGTAATTTATTAGCCCCAGTATTTATACATGATTCATTACCGGTATATCACGAACATCCCTGAAACTATGCACCTGGCCCTTATTTTTATTGGAGTGATCCGAGGCACGATATGCGTAGCTTTCATTGTCATTTGTACGGTTTCGGTTGGAAGGGGATGGTCTTTGTCCTGAATTTCCATTAGCACTGTTCTGATGAGCATGACTGACAACCCGAATAGCTTTAAGTGATATGTCACAACTTTTCTCCTTCAGGACATTTACAATAGTCTTGAGATTTTGGTTGAGAGTTAAGGTGTAATGTAGTTAAACAGATCGTATAGAATCATCATTTATCATTAAACAATAGCAATTGATATAGCCCAACTAAAACGACAGGCTGGCAAATGGGCACAAAACACAATGATCTCAAAATGAGATATCTAAAGAATTTGACACGATTAAAAACAAACATTTAGAGCGAACTAACAGAGTAAGAAGTATGTTGGTTTGTAAGGAAACAATATTATTAAAAAAATATTGAATTATAAATCTTAATAACGCGATAAACTTGTATAACTCGTCACTGATATAATGAAAACAAATGTATACTATTTGATAGCTGACTCAAGTGTGTTCTTGTATTAACCGCGTTTTATAGTATAATTCTAGCTATTAATGACACGAATTTCTCTCCCGAATATGTGCAATTTCATTATCCCTATATACAAGACACCCGCCTGTGCGAAAGAAAAACTAAGGAAAATACTACAAACTGTTTAATCAAAAATACAAATAAGCACATTATTGTAATTATACACAAAATAACACCAACACAAGAGTACCTTAGTACAGTATAAAGATAGACTAGCTTTAAAAAAATCGCAAACTGCAATAGATTTTTGACTAAATAGAAGAAATTTGCCCGCAGCCATTTAGAATAAAAGATATATAAACTGTTTCATTGTACATAAACACATTTGGCGTTAGAAATATACTTCATTTGTGATCGGTGGCCATAATGACACAATTATTCTTATAATAGAACACGTGATTTAATTTATCTATTTTTATCTTTTGACAGTTTATGCTTATTATGCACAACATATATCATTAAACTATCTTGTCTAAAGCAAAGGTGTATGATATATTTATAGTTTTGAACGAAATTTTACACATTCGCTAAATTAAGTCACTAAACAAATTTCGATCAGTCTCACACGGAGGTATCAGTACGGGTGACGATCTTAGTGTAAAGAAAGTCATGAGACATTTTGAGTATACACAAACTGGTCGCATATTGGCAGTACAATTAATATATTTCCATATATTATTTATTTAATATTTGGATCTGATAGAGTATAGTGTTAATTGTTGAATAACACAACAGTATACATGATGTATTCGTGCATGATAAACGCTTGTTAAACAATAGTTTGCAATCTGTATTCTTATTTGACATAAATACGTTTAAAAAATAGATGAACGTTATTATATTCTAAATATATTACAGATCTATACAATATATGGTTGCTTATGTGTCACATGATATTGCCACCATGCTGTGTTTCATATATGTTGGTAAATTTGTGAATAAAATACATTTAACGACCAGATGATTTCATGTTGATTTTAATCTAATACTATATACTGTTATTGAACGAGTACAGTTTAATCAAACTAGTCTTTTTAAACAAAAACTGTTCTTTAGGAAAATATGCACTTACAACAAAATTATACTAATACTAGCATATTATACAAAACTTAAAAAATGAAGGGACGTTAATAAAAACCATGAGACATAAACAATACGCAATATACTACACGCAAATCGCACGTTGTAATAAAAATGCCAAAAACATCATTGGCCATTTTCCAAAACAAAGTCATCTATTCAAAAAGGTATGTATACTGTCAAGCAAGCAAATTACCACTTCTGACTGTAAACATGCTTAAAATATTGCTTTGTGTAAATATAATCCTCATTCCAAATAGGTAAAATTATGAAGCTGTTGCTATGCTTTTCAAAGATAATTTTAAAAAATACATTTATTTCTAACACATTGTTAAAACTATGCTGATTTGAGAGCTGTAGCGGCAAAGCTTAAGATATTTCCTTAAAGGTCCCCGCTCCGAATCCCGGGGAATTCAAAACTATTTTCCTGCTTTTATTATTATTATAATGAAATGTAATAACTTGATGAAACATAACAATTGGATTATTTTATAGCACAATAGGATTAAACGTCGGCAGAAATCAAAACAAAATAAAGAAGGCGGAGAAACAGACGACACACACTTATGAACAGTATCATTACATACGGTGACACTTTCTTAGATATTTAAACGTCATTATTCGATGAAGATCTATATACATTTGTATAATGGTTCATTTATGTACTAAATGAACATTCGAAATAACTATAGAGTGCGTTGTTAGCACATACAAATTGTTAACAACTCTCAAGACAGCAAACATGAAATGAAGGGAGGAAACTGCTCATTATACTCAAAAACACCAATGCGAGTTCAATACACCGGTGTTCAGGTGTTGTTATATTGCAACAAATTATCAAAATGTCCATAGCATGGGGATCTATGAGTAATTATCAACATAATATATGTTTATAATGTATCTGGTTACATTTTAAAAAAAAAACGTGAATTTATTTTTGTCATAAAGTAATGTTTTGTTTCAAAATACACAAAACAATGAAATTACATCAATGTTATAACTTAATTCAATGCAAAAATATATTGAAACACTGAAATCATAAAAGGAACGCATTCGACTCCGCTTTCTTTGTATCAACCAGTTTGCAAACCAAACAAAGCAGTGTTGATTCTCTGCTTTTAGAAGTTTTGATACATTCCTGGTTTCTGAACGTAGGCCAACATTGCGTCGTAGCAGATCCTTAGCTGTGCCTGAAACCAGACAGACACACATTACTTACACTAAAAGTTAAACATTTCAATCAAACCTCCAACAGCACACACCGATAAAATTAACTTGTTTAATTAAAATTGTATCCAAGACTGAAACAAAGAAACTTTTTGCAAAAAAAGTGTATGCCACCAATCTTAAAATATACTAAAAATTCGGTATTTAACAAGACATGCCTTTATTTAAATGCGTCTTTGCCACCAACAGTTATTTTATTAGTACCATGCACATGAACTTATATAAAATATCTTACAGCGCTATGGATAATGTGTTTCTCTTGTTGCTTCATTGACGTGACTGTTTCGACAAGGTTGATTTGTCCATCATGCTTCACAACACGACATATCTCGCTCAACAACACCACAACTATCCCGCTTCTGTGAAAGTTCGAACTGAAATTGCCGGTACTATTCGAAAACATTGGGCTATCGATACAATCCTGATATTTATGTTGTGAATACAACTAAATATGCCTAAATGTGTGTATAACGCTTAAAATTGGTATTTAAGAGACTTATCGATGTCCTAATTCTAAATCCGTTTTATAACAAAGCATATTCCCACTCTGGACACATATATGCATCTTATTGCAAAATATTTTGTAACTGTAAAAAATATCGTCCGATACTATGTGCTTATACACTTTTTTCATGCTGTATCTACTAGCACAATCCAGTTGAGTACGTTTATTAAGTTAATTGTCAAATTATATGTACATCCCATTTACAAAATCTATACATTTTGGATATAGAGTAAATCCAAACAAAACGCCCAACCGAGTCGAGGGGTAGATGTATTCAACCAAGTATAAACAGTCAACCGGCTGGTAAACTTTTAAAATTTTGCAAAAAATTGTGATATACAATTTACAATGTGGAAATAATAACAATTGTATTTCTGGAAAAGTACCCATTAGGCTCCCACTTCCTTAAAACAATACAAATGTTAGCTCTAGCGCATATTACCCATCTTTAATCAATATTGGCGTGTCGGTCGAGAGCTCGCTTTGCCATGCTACTATCGCCTCTATAAGATCAAGCATGGACTGTCCGTCCGGGTCCTCATTTATGCCGGTAACGTGAAACTGTTTGAACGTCTTTATACTGCTGCCTTTCTGTATTTTAGCATAAATTTAAATTAAATATACCCATATATCAGCTTGATACCATTAATTGACTTTACATTTTCTTTTATACAAAACACTGACGTATAATAATCAGTACGACTCACGACTTTTCCGCAATAAATCACAATTAAAACATACATAAAACAATTTATAAAAATAGAATATTTTTACTTTGTCTTCTTTATATGAATAAGTTCTCTCCTCAAAGCCGCGATCGTTGCTTTCCACGGTTAAGGAGACGTTATATCTTCCGACACGCCCACCCTCTTTCTGGCCAAGGTAAGTGTCCGCCTAACATAACCAAAAGCTGGTGTTTAAATTTGTTTAATAAAAGGCATGTCCCTGTTAGTTTGTTACGTCAAATAGTTAAAACAATAACTCCCAGAAAACAACTCTATGAAAACTTGTGCTCGCTCTATATTGGATGTTATAATAAAGTTACTTTCATATGTCTTAATTTTGAAATTATTTAATGAAACTGATGTCGAAGGACAGTTTAACATATATTTAATTTTATTTATTTAATTAATGTTTCATGATAAAAAATAACTCGTACTTTTATGTTATGTGTTTGCTCTTAGGATGAAGCATAGGGGTACTAAATGGTTAAAGATATGGATAATCTGGGATATGCATATGTTACCTTATGTGTTCCTTCCGTACTGTTCGAAAACTCGATCATTGTTTTACATCGCTGCTTCACAACAAGAGACCACACATGTTCTGCAGTATGATCTTGTAAGGAAGTCAATGCTATAAACGCTCTGCTCTCTCCAATTGCCTTGCAGAAAATAATGGCATGCCCAATTAGCTTTTTGTTTAACTTATTGAATGAGAATGAATAGTTTGCATTCGTATCAGAATGTATTGTTTGTAACGAATCAGAATTCAGTGTATAATATCACATAACTTGTTTATTTAATACACAAAGCCAACATACTGATAGGACAATAGATTGCTGCTCTGTGTCCGTCGCCTTGCTGACCATGGCTTTATCTGGAATATCATATTCAGCAATAGTCCATATGACAGTATGCGCATCAATAAACAGTTCGATTATTCGTACACAGCCGCAAATAAGAAAAATGAAACGACTTTTTTTATTATACACCTATTGTCATTGTCAAGATAAAATGTTCGATTGTCTTCATCAATTATGGTTATTCCGAGATAAGAATGTAGTATTCGTAATTTACACATAATTACAAAACACTTGCTTACTTTGAGTGCTAATGTGGTCGTATTCTAGGCCAGTTGCAATTGCTGTGTTTTGTTCCCTAGCGTAATCTGCACTTTTGGTTATCAACTGAAATCAATAGCGAATACAAGTATTCAAATTGTCAAACACATTATTCCTAATGACGCCCAATGGTCGTTCTGGTGTCGATGGACAGTTTCAAATTTAAATTGTCATGTTAAACAATGAGTATTTTACGCACGTTGCATTTTTTAAGTAAATGTAGCTTTACCGTACTGTGCAATATAAATGCGTATTACACAATCCGTTCAAAAAGTGTAAAATAACAGTTCAATAAACACATACTTCGAACTGCTGCTCGATTCGTGTCTTCGACGACTCAATGTCTTTTCCAATCATAAAGTTGTAGACACTTTCAAACTGCCTGGTAACCCAGTGGTGTGTACCAATTAGTAGGGCTTCTGCCAAAGCTTCGTGCAGGTATTTGTACTGTGCCTGGTGGAAATATATTACCGGAAAAGTAACGAAAATTTATACGCACTTATTGCAAATATAATACTTATGAATTTAGTTTGTGTCTGTGTTCACATATTGTTTAATAACAGCTGACGGTTACACGAATTACTCCTATGACAATGTTTCTGGAGTTTTTTTACTGTTTTCATTTACTTTTATCTGCGCAACACTTAAGTTCATATTCTCATAATTAATAAGTAAAGGATAAAGTGTATATGCTAATCAAATACTTTAAATACTAATATAACAATAATTACAAATGCAACAAATATATATGTTGTGGAGTGTGTATAATACCTGTGTTTGGACCATGTTCACTCTTTGTTGCCGTAAAGCCTCAACCACATGCAGAGGTCTTACGCAGTTTTCAAGTCTTGCTTGTGCGATCAAGTTGTCCAGACCGATAAACGTTCCGCTGCGTCCAACACCCGCACTGAAATATCATGTAAAATATGTAACCAAAATTAAAGCGACATATCTCTGGCTAAGCACAAAACGGTTAAACTGAATTTTCTAAAATTGTATGTACTATAACAAAAAAACTAATTCATTTCTAAATACTTATCAATAACTACAAAATGTTAAGGTTAAGATTTTGTTCACTTCGTTAATGTAAACATATTTTAATTTTATGATCATGGTAGAATGGTAACATTCAGATTTCTGGTCCCTTCTTAAAAGAAAAGTTTCTTTGCCTTTTAGTTGTTTTTCCGGAAAAAAGCCTGTTTTTTTTTCAGATTTTTTTTT
>VMBQ01008353.1:19104-21604 GCA_007657795.1 Dreissena rostriformis
CAAAATTAAGGTAGAAGAAGAAGGCATTTTATACAAAATAATAACCTATTCATCAAAACGTAAACGTGTTAAGTGTATTATAAGTTCGTGAAAGTAAATATTGTCTTACTTTTTTATGTGTCTCCGTTTATAGCAAATTACAGCAACAACGATCCCGATTACAACGGCTACAGCAGCCGCAATTCCACCTCCTATAGGACCAGTAGCAGTTGATGGTGGTTTCTCTGAAGCTTCAGTATACGCTGTAATTGATATTGGAAACTAACACAAACAACGACGAAAATCCGGAAACTCTATTTAGAAAGACATTCTTGTCCTGATCCACTAATTTTAATCAAAGAATACAATGTAAACAGAAAGTGATTTAAACTGTGATCGCGCCTTGGAACGGTCAATGCAAAGCATTGGGGGATTTAAATGGTTTGATGGATAGCCGATCGTCACACTAACCGTATAGGTAATTGCGAACCAAACGCGCTTCTTAAACAATCTCAATAAAAGGAACCCACTCAGACAGAAAATGATAACATGAATGCAAAAACGAAACGCGTGATTCGAAAACGACACACATAATTGTAGTGTTCTAGTGTCGTAAGTTTCGGAAGTCTATTGAACCGATAAAAGGAAATGTTTGAAAGGGATTCGTTCTCAGTTTGCCAAAATAACAATTTTCACAAACAAATGTGTCATTGATTCGAAAAACACTAATGACTACGGAAAACTGTTGGAAATACGGGCTCGTTTATTGAGTGTCAATGGAAAACGGAAAAAATAATAAAGCGCGTCTAAAGCGTCTCATCGATAATTTAGCAAACACATGCTTTCCCTACATAGCGTTTAAATAACCATCCACATTCAAAATACTGTGTGGTGTAGTGATAGCGCGTTCGCTTTTGCTTCTAGAAGTCCCGGGAAGGAACCCAATGATAGGCGTTTTTTGTTTGATCTTTTTTCATTTTATTGTAATTATTTTAAACTGCTCCAAATGTTCTAATTTTTTTTAGTAAACGCATGTAATGGCATTTTTAAAACTACAAACTTCTGTGAGCAAGTCCCGTCAAAATTATTAGCGTACATAGAGATATGGTCCATCTTTACAGATATTAAACTATCAAGAAAATTGTAAAAACAATTTGGTTGACAGATTGTTTAAGTCATTAAATATTTGGAAGTTGTAATTTCCGGAATTCCCTTTATAAACTGGGCGTAAACATGAAGATGTGCAACTTTTATATTTAAACGTTTGACGTCTACTTAATTAAATATGCTAGTTATAAACAGTAGTAGGTTTAAAACAGATGCGTTTTTTATGCATTTAAAACAAACCGTTTCAGAAATGCGAACAATCTAAACTAATAAATCTGTATACCGTTATAATAGTGGGAGTATTTGTTTATCACTTACTAGTGTTACACTTGTTGTCGGCGATAAAGTCATATCCATCTTCACAACCATTAAAGCACATCCCATTTACATTATGGCATGATCGAGTGTTTCGACAAAATGCGCTACACGTCATTGAGCAGTTCCTCCCATACAATCCCAAAGCACACGCTGATAATATAAAGGCATTGTTAAAGTACATGAGTAGAACAGAATACCCGAGTCAACTCTAAAATTCAACATGTTTGTATTATTTCGTAATGCGTTATCTTTTTTTCATTTTGTCTCTTTTCTATATAGTTCGTACATCAGAAAATTTAATTGTTTAATTAAATTAAAACATCTTGTAGAAAATAGCGGATGAAAAATACGGTATAAATAAGTGATTCGATACACTTCTTGTCAATTACCCACCAGCAGTTGTACTAACAAACATTAAATACCGCCAGTAACCGTCAAGGTCAGACAGCACCATACAGCCATAGTGTCATTCGAAAGTATTTCATCAGATAAAATTGCAATCAGTAGCAAAACTACGTTAAATGCGGTTAGAAAACAAGATGTTTTCTGTTCGACCCTGTTCAATTAACTAATCGAATAACGTATCTTGCTGACTTCGCCCGTCCATAACATTTTTGCCCGGGAATGGTTTTGCACAGTAATCCAGCAAGCCTTTCCATTAAAAGACGAGACAACCTCAGTGTTACAGGGCATATAACTTGCAGTCCTTTAATAATTATCTTTATGCTTGAAATTGTGTGTGTCGTCACTTACGTTTATTACATGTTTTGTCAGTGAAAAAATCATATCCATCTCCACAACCATCACTGCAAGTCCCATTTAAATGATGGCATCGTCGATTGTTGCCACAAAATGCGCTGCAGGTTGATGAACAATTAAGACCATATGATCCATCTGCACACGCTGTAAATATAAAAATGTATATAATTGGAATTTCAAATAATTTGTTGTTGTTTTTGTTTTTTTGCATCTCGGGTATAATTGGACACCTACTGAATTGGATATGCTGGTAATAAACAATATTATATCTACAACGAGAGAAACGATGCGTTTACATACATTTTAAACAAACAGTTTCAGAAACGCCAACAATCTA
>VMBQ01008353.1:24104-39881 GCA_007657795.1 Dreissena rostriformis
ACTTGTTGTCATTGAGAAAGTCATATCCATCTCCACAACCATCAATGCAAGTCCCATTTATATGATGGCATCGAAGACTGTTGTGACAAAATTCGCTGCAGGTTAATGAACAGTTAAGACCATATGATCCCTCTGGACACGCTGAAATATAAAGGTTCATTCTACAATAAAGGAAATATATCGTGCATTATGCAGCGATTACAATTTATCAAAGCAATAAATAGTAAATGTTCAAATTCTGCTTAACGCATGATTCAGTTAATATCTGTTGTGTTTTTTCTTCTTCTTTACGACAATATTCATGTTTAACAATTATAATTTGTACCATCTACCAGTATATAAATAATAAGCAACGTTTTTAACAAGATCGAATATATTTTAATATATCTTAAAAGGCCAATCAGTATCGAAACAAATAATTGTGGCTTCCATAACAGGTCTACGTCATCAAAAAACGGAATCAAAATTGTACTGCTTCTAAACAAGTCTGATAATCATATATGTATTATTAAAACTTGCGTATACTGATGTTAAAATATAATTTAAATAAGGTAAACAAGTGCACGGTTACTGAAATAAAATTTAATTTATAATATGGCCCAATCGGCCTTTGTCATTTTTTTAATCGGCGCAAAATGTTTTTTTTTCTGACGTATCATAGTTTCTACTTCTCATCATGCATGATAACAAATTTTGTAAAGCATATATTTTGATTCATTTCTTCTAGTGATTCTCTTCTAGTCATATCGGTCTGGGTTTCAAGTGTTCATTTTTTCAGACTTGAACATAATTTTATCTCATATCTTACTGAGTATTGAAGTAAGATTTTATTTTATTTTACACTCACGTTCCTGTCATAAATAATTATAATATCAGTTATAGGGTACTGGAATTCATTTTATTGACATTTGCGTGTCAAGACATATCATCAATAACAGCTCTCAGTATAGTGATTATTGTTATTAAAAGATAAGTTTTATAAGACCTTTATATAAATTTGAATTGATATGTGAGGTAACCGTAATATGTGTGAATTTTGTTTGTGTTAACATCGTGGAACCGTGTTTTGTTAGCATTTCACCTAGTTGTGCTATACTCATATTCACTAGCATGACATTGTTTCTCGTGTATTGTAATGTTGTGAAGGATCGTATCGCTACGTGGGCTGAAACATGTTTATATCCCGAATAACAAAGACATTATTGTAGCACTTTTAAATGTTATTCCATAAACGAAATTAAAAAATCAACCGTGCTTACTGACCTTCATTACAAGCAGCCCCTCTCCAACCACTCTGACATCCTGTTCCACATGTACCAGTGATAGCGTCACAAGTTCCTTGCAGGCAATGGCATGTTTTGTTACAATCAGGGCCAAAGGCTCCAATTCGGCAATCTATAAAATGCCCATGTCAGACTATTTAAACAAATGTATGCTAATTAAAACCCATACGTACATGACTAATTTAGTTATCACACCGATTATTAAGCTTATGAACGTAACACTGTACATTTGTCATATCCAACTATTTCGTTCACACTACTGGCATTGTAACATAGCTATCATCGTAGAGGCTGATACAACGCATTGTCAACCCAAGAATGAAAATGTCAACAGATGAGTACGCCTAGATTTACAATTTCAATTTCGAGGGAAGGCAATAGGCTGCAAAACATTTTTTCTATAGGATGGTGTATATTTGATAAATCCGAATAAATTAATATACAATAATTTATTTTTCAATTTAAATCAGCCGCGATTCAAAGATGGTAAATAACACGTGGAATCATATCTGAGGCTGCAGCTCAGAAGGAGTATTTTCATCGTGTGTTCCTTTTTTGGTAGAACACATTGCTGGGATCTTACATAATTACATTTACATCACAATACATGTAAAAGTATATAATCTTTTCATAAATGACAAAATTAGCCGTACTATTGAACGTGCTAAGCTGTATTTAGACGTGTAATGTTTATAAGATTGCTCGAAAAGACCTATTTATACCGGATTTTTTAATCAGAAATAAACTTAGTTAATTTGAAACGTATCTTGCGAAATATAAATTATTAAACTGTTGTTTATACAAAATATATGATGGGTAGGCAATAAAAGTATGATGATATATTGTACATATATTTAGTCAAGTAATAATGATTTTGTGAATTTTGATACATGTTCCAACGTTAAAATGGAAAAGGCAAATAAAACGACAAGGGGCTATTCTGTATACTCTAGAAAAATAATGTTTCTTTTTTATCATTCGTGTTTTCGTTAGTCTATCTCGTGGTCTTCTATAAACAGTAGATGGCAGGTGACCCAGACTAATTCTCCGTGAGCAAAGGAAACTATGTCTTTACCTCAGATGTATGCAAAATTCGTAACGTGTTAAGAGGCTAACTAAAACTTCGGGACATTTGGATGCCAGCACTGTGATATCCATAAGTGTTGTTTAAAATCTTTCTTAATTAAATATTATTAGAATAAAATCTAAGTATAATTAAACTTATAGCAATAATAAACAATATGTAAAAGCAAGAGAAACTTTCCAAAAAAAATCATTCGCTTGTTAACAATTTCTTTTGGTACAAAATAGTATATCAATTGCTCTAGTTAGCTTGGACAACATAAACAAACAATTGTTTTGAAGCAATTAAAAACTCCCCATGCACCTGATTCAAATGACAATACACACACCGAATGTCTTCTTCAACTATTTGCATCGAAATTGTCTTACATTATCAGGTGATCAATGCAGAGAATTACAGAAATGATAACACACTGTGTGCTTTAACTATGTATGTATGTAATAAGATAAATGCGTGATTTTCAAGATGATATTAAATCAGAGTGCGGATGACCGTGTCATTAAGTGATCCTAAGGCTCTTATCTGTGGTTGCTCACTTTCATGAATGTCAATTCATAGCTCCGATTACAAGTTAACATATAAATCTCATCGAGTACCCATAATATCGTGGAATGTTCATTCATTTCCGAATACGAGCCAGATCAAGTTCTTTTTTTTTACTTTTTGTAGAGCTTTTGTTAATTGATAATCTATCTAGATCTGTGTTTTACCATTCCCATCTATCATTAATATCATTATTAATGATGACGCTGGGTGGAAATATAACGAACTAAGCATACTATGAATCTACGGCTGTGCATATTTTACCAGTAATATATAATATAATACTATTAGCTATTTTTAAAAATTCATCATTTAACCAGTTCATGCGGCATGTAAAACGGTGCGCAATTCTAGTAAGACACATTATACAAATTAATTAATAATTTAATATGCATCCGACTTAAAAAGACATATTTGCCTGTCAGTTTTAATAAGTTCCCATTAAGAGATTGTCTTATTGTCATCTTGGTTCAATACGACTTAGAAGGTCAAAGCTGTGTAAATAAATGAGGTAAGGTGTTGTTGTTTTTTAAATAATACAATGTAATGTTTTCCAATTGATTCTTAGACACTCTTAGGCATTCGTGAGCATTAAAGGTTATTTTAACATTTATTTCTATTGATCTTCTCTTCTTTTTAATGATATACTAACTTATAAAGGTGAAAGCTGACCAGATTTTATTAAAAAGTTCCAAAACAAAAGTAGCTAGGCTAGTGAGAAATATATAGGAAAGTATGTGCACATTATATTCAGTATTATATACATATATATATAAAAATGTATATTCATTGTACAGAGAAAATATTTTGTGAGATATAAAAACAAAAAGCTTGGTATATATGAATTTAACATAAATAAATTACATGAACATTTAATCACATGTCATAAGTAAAAGTTTGCTATGTTTTACCTTCTTGTCTGTAAACTTCTATTTCACATATTGTCATAAAATCTTTTCCCTGATGACCAATCACGTGTATTACTTGCATAGCCTGTGGATAACTTAGCACATATGTTCGTAAGGTGTCATTAACTTGGGTTAACTGTTGTTGAACCATTTGAGTGGCGTTATAACCACTCGACAATGTGATGTTTTGAAACTGATAGAATGCTGAAATGTAAACAGCTTTTATCATCATAGGCTGACAATTAACTGTGCTGTGAAAGTTAAAAGTAATTTGTTTACAAACCTTAATTTCAAACATTACTTCGTTGCATTATATATATATATTATTTATTGAACACGTCATATAACGATTATATGTACCATAACATAAACGATACAGAGAGTGCTATGCCACATAAATGTATCTTTATAAATAGATTTTTCATACATGTATCTTAAGTAATATACTACCTCCGTCTGTTCGCCCATAAAGTACGATGCGCTTCACAAGATAAATTTGTGGAAGAATTAATTGGAGCAAACACGGCCTTGTAATAGCGGTACAACTTGAACTTTGTCTGCTACCATCGACAGCTCGGTCAATACTCCAACCCGGCGAATGTATCGTTTCATTTTTCGACAATGTTGCCTTTTGCATTGAAACTTGGATATCACCTAAAAACAGAATGCTTATTTTTTTATGTAATTGATCGATGTTGCCATATATTGAATGGAAACATAGGAAAATCCCGTAAGCTGTCAATGTTGATAACATATTTTTACAGTTTTGAAAGTTTCAATAGCTTTAGCAAAATTCATCTGTGCAGTCATTTGGGTGTAACAGAAAGGATTCGTGTCAAACGTTTCAGAACACATTGAGCTTAATGTCTAAACGCCCCGATTATTTTTCTCGGTTTAAAGAAAATTGTGTATATGGTATTAACACAAAACGACAAAGTGGGTTGTTTTTCGGAAATGCATGTACCTATTCGAGAAATGTTGTCTAAATGTCTCACTACAAGCACTCCAAAATTCGTAAAATCCCATTAACACTCAAAATCAACGAATATTTCGTAATTATTCCGTAAAATAAAATAGCATGTCTGGAAACTTTATCTAAGAACATTAATCTTTCTCACGTGTAATGAATAAAGCAACTCGTCCTATAGCAGGCTGTCTCCTGTAACTTAATGTACACATCGACGGTATTTCGAAAATGTGACCACAAAGTTCATTTACTTTATAAATCCAATACATTGAAAAACTGCTGTTTTTGATCACAATAAATACTCAAATACTTTTTAAATATTGTTTACTTTGCATCATCAGTATGTTAAATATAATTATGAATGGTTTATTTTAATGTTTGTTTTAAGGTTTATCATTGCGTTATGCGCGCGAATCGCGTAATCAAAATCAGTCGACAGAATGTTCCTCCCCTCTTTATTGGCCTCAATCACACCCCTGGTAGTGACATCTTATAGTTCTCTACCAAGTTTGTTCAAATTATGCCCCTGGGGCAAAATGTATCCCTTGAAGGCTCCCACTAAAAAGTTGTTCAAGACAATTTGATTCGTCAAAAAACATGGCCAGAGGAAGTCGTTGAACTTTGCATGTTTATGCGTTTTTGCTTTTTATTCATTATGGGATGAATAAACTATTTTCTTCTCAAACTAAACGTTTGTCAAAATATACATAGAATAACTTTTTAATTATAAGAGATAAATGCATACATGTCGAGCGTGAAAGGTAGACCAACATGTAAACTATCCATAAATGTTAACCCTTTACCAAACGAAACATTTTAGACTGCCCCAAATTGAAAACGATTGCAGACGAGAAATAATATTGTAAAGGACTATTTATAAATTGGCTGGTGGGGTAGAAATCATTGTGATAAATTGTGTCTATGGTATTAACACAAAACGACAAAGTGGGTTGTTTCCCGGAAATGCATGTACCTTTTCGGGAAATGTTGTCTAAATGCCAAACCAAAATTCGTAAAACCCCATTTACATTCAACATCAACGAATATTTCGTAATTATTCCGTAAAATAAAGTAACACGCTGAAAACTATATCTCAGAACATTAATCTTTCTC
Source organism: Dreissena rostriformis (assembly GCA_007657795.1). Taxonomy (NCBI): domain Eukaryota; kingdom Metazoa; phylum Mollusca; class Bivalvia; order Myida; family Dreissenidae; genus Dreissena; species Dreissena rostriformis. Next base: position 30,003 of record VMBQ01008353.1, read on the forward strand.
ACGTGTAATGAATAAAGCAACTCGTCCTATAGCAGACTGTCTCCTGTAACTTAATGTGCACATCGACGGTATTTCGAAAATGTGACCACAAAATAAATTCCTATTGTCATGACTAATTAGGAAAATAATACCATGCATATCTCAAATACCGCCATTTCTGTTTTTATTTTATCAAAACATTCAATCTTCTATCGCGCAAAAATGATAGGATATCAGTCAGAAACACTTTTCGGAAAAAGGACATTGAAGCTCTTTTCAAGTTCAACAAACATAATGTTTATATTTCGTTAAATATGTGGTTTTAACATTAAAAATCATATAAGGATTTGAATAAGTATATTTTCACCTAAAGTGGCATAGACAATATTTTGTTTAGCGGCATTTATTACAAACGCACGCGATACAGTGTTGATATACCTTTCTTAAACGCGTTTCAGGTCAATAACCGTACTCAACTTTATGAGTTTCAAGTGAAATGCACCTTAATACATTGATGCGGTATTTAATGTACTATAGAATTTTACAAACTATTGATTGAATTTGTTTAAATTGGAAAGATCACATAAAATTCTTACTCTAAAATGTGTGTACATGGGCTCTCTTTATCGTAAATGTAGAGCTGTATCTGTTGAATGTATCTGATATCAAAATTGTGGCTGAATAAAGAAGAGAATAAATCGGAAAATATTAAGTTTAGTGAACCAGTGTAAAGGGGCTTCTTCACATATTTTCCCTTCGTCTAAGTGTAACTAAAGGTATTCATAACACAACGCTTATATCCAATTGTAAAAATTCTAAAAGACACAGTTGATATATTATTTGAACTTCCCCCACACACTATATAGTAATAATCCGAAACTGCAGCAATAAAAATACGGGGGTATATAAAATATGCTCAAGTTGAAGAGATATTGTTCATTTACGTATTAACAAGGATAACTAAACAACTTACACATACTGTCAAATTTTAAGTAAATAGCGCGAAAGTATTAACTTCATACTCGTTAACATAACATGCTGTGCAAGTGTAACTTATTTCTTAATTCTTCGAGAGGTTTAAACAATGATCAAGCGTAGCATATGCAATTGTACCATGTTAATTGATATTATATTGGTTTAAAGCTCGAATGACATAGTTAAATTACTATTTAGAGAAATATTTAAGTTCCATCTTGGCATTGAAGTATTTGTGTGAAGAGTAAGACATAATATAATCAGCATTATCATTTGACAAAAACGCCATTGACATTCAGGATACACGCTTATACAACGCGCATATTAAAGAAAAAACTCGTCGTTTGCTCATAATATTAATTTACTTAAATTCAAATATTATACAGTCGCTCAAAAGAACGCAAACATCCGAACACACTATTTGTCGCGAAGTGTGAAAAGTTAATATTTGCGCACTATCACGGTCGGAATGATTATTTCACTAGAAACAACAATTTTAAGTAGTTACCTACGTGTACTTACCATTGATTCCGCATATCATCATGAATAATCCGTTAATTAACAACAAGTATTCCATTAATATTGCCATTTCTAATTGTAGGTGAAACAACCTACGGAATATAACTAGGAAGTTAAGACCTATATAACCATAGACGCGCGAAAATCAAGTCTCACAGCCGAAAAGCGGATCAATAAAGCAGAGTATTTGATTTCAACGTTATGAATAGACCATAGAATTGCCAAACATAATGTTTAAGGTAGAACAGCCTTATGAAATCGGGTCATATCGGGTAATAATTACTTTGTTCGTAACATGTCGTTTTCTCCCGGTATGTTGACCGATATTGTCGAACGTCGAATTGAAATAAATTAATATTGTATATTTTGTAAATAAACTATATTCAAAGTACTTAAACAAAACATTTAATTATCTGTCATAACATGCAAGTTATTTATAAAAACTAACGTATAATTTAATTAGTAAGTCTCATTTTCACACATATTTAGGTGTGTTTTGTGCTTATTAAACTGGCGTCATCATCATTATCATCAATCCATTGACCAGTCTGTTCGTTGGGGGGGGGAATGAGGGACCACGACACAGATATCCTCCGCCAATAAGGTCTGTTGTGCTTTATGTATGAGATGCGGAGCAGTCTTCGTAGACACGTCTGTTCAAATGACTGTATCATGCGTTCTGTTTCCACTTGAGGTGTCCAAGTCTCGCAGCCGGACAGTAGGCTGGCGACTACGATTGACTTGTGTGCTTGGTGTGGAACCTTATGTAGCTGCTTGTCCACAACCTGCTTAGTCTGGGCATCGTATTCGGACCTCAGCGGTACTGGTACCATCCTTAGACATGGTTGCTCCTGAGTACTTGAAGCTGGTCACTTCTTCAAGCTTATCGCCGTTCTTGATGATGTCCGCACTTGCGTTGTTCGTGAGGTATTGGGGTTCAATGCTGTCTATTGTGAAAAACTGCGCTGCTGGCGTTTCCGTAGAGTTCTTGGATGTCTTTTACCAGCCATTCGTCAATTTTGAATGATCGCAGAGCCTGCCATAGGCCATCATGCTACACGCAGTCGAACTATTTCTTAAAATCGATGAAATTGTGGAAGAGCTCGCGTTGGTGTTGCATGTGTTTCTCAATGATGACGCTGCAGTTTAAGAAGTGTTCCATTGTGATCCGTTTAGCTCTGAATCAAGTCTGCTCTTCCGCCAGCAGTTCGTAGGTTTTATTTTTTAGTCGGTTCAGCCTCATCAGCAATCACAGCAAAATCGTGCTACTCATCATCCTCAACCGACTGATAAATCTGTAAACACGCTTAACAGTAAACACGGAAATCTATTGTCTTAACACACCAGCGTATCGATATACACTGTAGTGCGTTCAGTTACAGGGAACGTTCGCTTTAGTTCGCGAACGTTCGCGAACGTTCGCTATTGAATGCTCGGTTCGCCGCGAACCTTCGCGACCCGAAGCGAACCCTCTCGGGGGATAGTTCGCTAGCGCAACCAACCAAGGCCAACCAGTACCCGATGTTTACTCTGCTATACAGTAGTTATGGTCAAACATCAATCAAATCTCCTACGGTTACACCTGTTTAAAACCGTATGGCGACATTACGTGACCTTATATAGGGATAATTTAAACGAGTTAGCAAATACATGTCCTTCTGTGCAGGGCATTCTTATGGCGTTTTCTATACAAATAAAGCTTAACTTTCTGAGCGTATTGATTCGCTCTTCGTAGGTCTATATTGTATTAAAAAAATCCTTCACAAACGTATGTGTATGGTGGCGTAGAACGCCGTATAGAACTTGTTTACAGTTTGGCAAAATGATACAATCCTAATATAATTCATACAAATAACCAAGTAGTCCCAATAAATGTAATGTATACCACTACTTGGAGCTATTATGTTATTGACTATTAAAACAGTTACAATGCTAAATTATACATAACATTATTATATTCGTTACTAGTAGAAAATCCTATTCGAAATGTACTTTTCAGAAGTTGGTTATCGAACGCAGTTCTATGCCACTATTCAATTGATACAATTGATATTTATTTTAGTCAAAGATAAGGAATTAGTACTATAATAAGGTTTATCGAGTTTTTAATAAATTTCATTGAAAACAGTTATTGAAACGCCATGCTAAGTATCGCGTGATTAGTTAAAAATAAGTTGTACACAGTCCAGTCGCCAATAGAGGAAATCATAGTGTTCAAGAGGTTAAGGTTAACGAAGTTACGCTGTGCGGAGAGAAAGGTGGTATAACCATTATACCATTTAGTTTGGGATTAGGTTCGGTAATAGATAACCTGGCTTTAGGTTTGATAACACTTATTCCTTTTCCCATAGGGTCCCATAATGAAACTGCCAACCTTCGAAGCATTTGTCTTGTCTTTCCTATATATCATATTGTGCAAGTATATTATCATTGTAAAGATAAATCTTTCCTCTATTAATAATTGCAGTCTAAAATATATGGTCTCTCAACTTATAAGAAAGTAAAATTCGCTCAAAGGCAAGCACCTTTGGAAAACACAGTTTAGGAAGTGAGATTTCGACCAAAAGCCCCGTACCTCAATAAACGCACCCAAACGTTCATCCTTCAGCATAGTCCCCAATAAAATGCACCAACATGTTGCAGACATACAGATGATACGTAAAATAACCAAAAAAGAATGGATGTGATCGTGTAATCGTCTTTAACCAGAAGAAAAAAAGGAACTCTTTACAAATAGTCACTGCTTTCCATGGACCACGGAGGGATACAAAATGATTAGTGTAATATAACCTTTTACTTATGTGCGTCGTTGTTATCTCCCTTTAAAACAAAACCTTCATTGAATTCTCAATTTTGACCTGAACTTCAGGCTGTAGTTGAGGCTGAACAGGTAAATAATTCGGATTTTAGTGACCATTTCTCAATACTTTGTAAACTGAAATCGAACTAACAAGACAATAGCTTCGTAAATAACTTGAAAAGGTAGAGCGCTTTGGAACAAAAAAGTGCCTTCAAGTTCAACATGGGAGACATAAAGGCTAAGATCGATATGAAGATCAAAGGGAAGAAGGTGATGGTGTTTTCAAAGTCCTACTGCCCCTACTGTACAATGGCTAAGGACGCGCTTCAGAAGTACGTTGGGTCCGTGTTGCCGGGTGACCAGTACGAAGTGTGGGAGATTGAAAACGAGGGCGACTGTCAGGCCATACAGAACGAACTTAAGAAGATGACCGGCGCATCTACGGTATGTTTGTACAAATATGTTTCTTTGCACTAAAAAGTATTAATAAAAGCAAGCGGGTGCCTTGGAACGCAGACAAAGGTTCATATTCACATACGGTAAAGACAGAAGGACAGATTGAACTAAATAGATCTCAGGTCAAATAAACAGAGACAACTTTGCTTCAAGTCTGGGACAATGCTTTACACTCATCTTATGTTTGTGGTAATATTCTAAATGGAGGTAGGCGTTAGCTTTGAGCTAGCAAGCTAGGCAGTATGAGCCTGTGAATTAGCGTAAGTACGCTTGCTAGGAATTATGCTAGATAGCACTTAGTATGCCAGTAAGCATTTTGCATACATGTTTAGTCTGCCATTAGGATGCTACTAAGCAGTTGGCATGCATGTTAGCCATTAGCAGATGATGATAAGCTAGTCCATATAAACCAACTCCCAGAGCCTTTGATAATTTTTCCTTTGACAGCTCTGGCAACCCTATGGTTTATAAAGCTTAGAGTTGAATTATTGCAACTAGCCATTAGCGTGCTTATTGTGCTATTTTGCTGTAAGCATACTAGCCAGCAGTTAATGTGCATGTAAGCCGTATGCATGCTAGTCAGCAGTTAATATACATGTAAGCCGTATGCATACTAGTCAGCAGTTAATGTGCATGTTAGCCGTATGCGTGCTAGTCAGCAGTAAATGTGCATGTAAGCCATATGTGTGCTAGTCAGCAGTTAATTTGCATGTTAGTTGTAGGCGCACTAGTAAGCAATGAATGTGCATGTTAGCCATATGGGTGCTAGTCAGCAGTTAATGTGCATGGTAGCCGTATGCGTGCTAGTCAGCAGTTAATGTGCATGTTAGCCGTATGCGTGCTAGTCAGCAGTTAATATGCGTGTTAGCCATATGTGTGCTAGTCAGCAGTTAATGTACATGCTAGCCGTATGCGTGCTAGTCAGCAGTTAATGTGAAAGTTAGCCGTATGCGTGCTAGTCAGCAGTTAATGTGCATGTTAGCCGTATGCGTGCTAGTCAGCAGTTAATGTGCATGTTAGCCGTATGCGTGCTAGTCAGCAGTTAATGTGCATGTTAGCCGTATGCGTGCTAGTCAGCAGTTAATGTGCATGTTAGCCGTATGCGTGCTAGTCAGCAGTTAATGTGCATGTTAGCCGTATGCGTGCTAGTCAGCAGTTAATGTGCATGTTAGCCGTATGCGTGCTAGTCAGCAGTTAATGTGCATGTTAGCCGTATGCGTGCTAGTCAGCAGTTAATGTGCATGTTAGCCGTATGCGTGCTAGTCAGCAGTTAATGTGCATGTTAGCCGTATGCGTGCTAGTCAGCAGTTAATGTGCATGTTAGCCGTATGCGTGCTAGTCAGCAGTTAATGTGCATGTTAGCCGTATGCGTGCTAGTCAGCAGTTAATGTGCATGTTAGCCGTATGCGCACTAGTCAGCAGTTAATGTGCATGTTAGCCGTATGCGTGCTTGTCAGCAGTTAATGTGCATGTTAGCCGTATGCGTGCTAGTCAGCAGTTAATGTGCATGTAAGCCGAATGCGCACTAGTCAGCAATGAATGTGCATGTTAGCCATATGCGTGCTAGTCAGCAGTTAATATGAATGTTAGCCGTATGCATGCTAGTTTGCAGTTAATGTGCATGTTAGCCGTATGCGTGCTAGTCAGCAGTTAATGTGCATGTAAGCCATATGCGCACTACTCAGCAGTTAATGTGCATGTTAGCCTTAAGTGTGCTAGTCAGCAGTTAATGTGCAATATAGCCGTATGCGCACTAGACAGCAGTTAATGTGCATGTTAGCCTTATGCGTGCTAGTCAGCAGTTAATGTGAATGTAAGCCGTATGCACACTAGTCAGCAATGAATGTGCATGTTAGCCATATGCGTGCTAGTCAGCAGTTAATGTGCATGTTAGACGTATTCGTGCTAGTCAGCAGTTAAAGTGCATGTCAGCCATATGCGTGCTAGTCAGTAGTTAATGTGCATGTTAGCCGTATGCTGCTAGTCAGCAGTTAATATGCATGTCAGCCATATGTGTGCTAGTCAGCAGTTAATGTGCATGTTAGACGTATTCGTGCTAGTCAGCAGTTAATGTGCATGTCAGCCATATGCGTGCTAGTCAGCAGTTAATGTGCATGTTAGCCGTATGCTGCTAGTCAGCAGTTAATGTGCATGTTAACCGTATGCGTGCTAGTCAGCAGTTAATGTGAATGTAAGCTGTATGCGCACTAGTCAGCAATTAATGTGCATGTTAGCCATATGCGTGCTAGTCAGCAGTTATAGTGCATGTTAGCCATATGAGTGCTAGTCAGCAGTTAATGTGCATGTTAGCCGTATGCGTGCTAGTCAGCAGTTAATGTGCATGTTAGCCATATGTGTGCTAGTCAGCAGTTAATGTGCATGTTAGCCATATGCGTGCTAGTCAGCAGTTTATGTGCATGTGAGCCGTATGCCTGCTAGTCAGCAGTAAATGTGCATGAAAGCCATATGCGCACTAGTAAGCAGTTAATGTGCATGTTAGCCATATGTATGCTAGTCGTGCATGTTAGTCGTATGCGCACTAGTCAGCATTATGAATGTGCATGTTAGCCATATGCGTGCTAGTCAGCAGTAAATGTACATGTTAGCCGTATGCTGCTAGTCAGCAGTTAATGTGCATGTTAGCCATATGCGTGCTAGTCAGCAGTTAATGTGCATGTTAGCCGTATGCGTGCTAGTCAGCAGTTAATGTGCATGTTAGCCGTATGCGTGCTAGTCAGCAGTTAATGTGCATGTTAGCCGTATGCGTGCTAGTCAGCAGTTAATGTGCATGTTAGCCGTATGCGTGCTAGTCAGCAGTTAATGTGCATGTTAGCCGTATGCGTGCTAGTCAGCAGTTAATGTGCATGTTAGCCGTATGCGTGCTAGTCAGCAGTTAATGTGCATGTTAGCCGTATGCGTGCTAGTCAGCAGTTAATGTGCATGTTAGCCGTATGCGTGCTAGTCAGCAGTTAATGTGCATGTTAGCCGTATGCGTGCTAGTCAGCAGTTAATGTGCATGTTAGCCGTATGCGTGCTAGTCAGCAGTTAATGTGCATGTTAGCCGTATGCGTGCTAGTCAGCAGTTAATGTGCATGTTAGCCGTATGCGTGCTAGTCAGCAGTTAATGTGCATGTTAGCCGTATGCGTGCTAGTCAGCAGTTAATGTGCATGTTAGCCGTATGCGTGCTAGTCAGCAGTTAATGTGCATGTTAGCCGTATGCGTGCTAGTCAGCAGTTAATGTGCATGTTAGCCGTATGCGTGCTAGTCAGCAGTTAATGTGCATGTTAGCCGTATGCGTGCTAGTCAGCAGTTAATGTGCATGTTAGCCGTATGCGTGCTAGTCAGCAGTTAATGTGCATGTTAGCCGTATGCGTGCTAGTCAGCAGTTAATGTGCATGTTAGCCGTATGCGTGCTAGTCAGCAGTTAATGTGCATGTTAGCCGTATGCGTGCTAGTCAGCAGTTAATGTGCATGTTAGCCGTATGCGTGCTAGTCAGCAGTTAATGTGCATGTTAGCCGTATGCGTGCTAGTTAGCAGTTAATGTGCATGTTAGCCGTATGCGTGCTAGTCAGCAGTTAATGTGCATGATAGAAGTATGCGTGCTAGTCAGCAGTTAATATGCAAGTTAGTCGTATGCGTGCTAGTCAGCAGTTAATGTGCAAGTTAGCCGTATGTGTGTTAGTCAGCAGTTAATGTGCATGCTAGCCATATGTGTGCTTGTTAGCAGCTAATGTGCATGTTAGCCGTATGCGTGCTAGTCAGCAGTTAATGTGAATGTTAGCCGTATGCATGCTAGTCAGCAGTTAATGTGCATGTTAGCCATATGTGTGCTAGTCAGCAGTTAATGTGCATGTTAGCCGTATGCTTGCTAGTCAGCAGTTAATGTGCATGTTAGCCGTATGCGTGCTAGTCAGCAGTAAATGTACATGTTAGCCGTATGATTGCTAGTCAGCAGTTAATGTGAATGTTAGCCGTATGCGTGCTAGTCAGCAGTTAATGTGCATGTTTGCGGTATGCGTGCTTGTCAGAAGTTAATGTGCATGTTAGCCGTATGCGTGCTAGTCAGCGGTTATTGTGCATGTTAGCCATATGCGTGCTAGTCAGCAGTTAATGTGCATGTTAGCCGTATGCGTGCTAGTCAGCAGTTAATGTGCATGTTAGCCGTATGCGTGCTAGTCAGAAGTTTATGTGCATGAAAGCCGTATGCGTGCTAGTCAGCAGTTAATGTGCATGTTAGACGTATGCGTGCTAGTCAGCAGTTAATATGCATGTTAGCCGTATGCGTGCTAGTCAGCAGTCAATATGCATGTTAGCCGTATGCGTGCTAGTCAGCAGTTTATGTGCATGTTAGCCATATGTGTGCTAGTCAGCAGTTAATGTGCATGTAAGTCATATGTGTGCTAGTCAGCAGTTAATGTGCATGTTAGCCGTATTTGTCCTAGTCAGCAGTAAATGTGAGTGTTAGCCATATGTTTACTAGTCAGCAGTAAATACACATGTTAGCCATATGTGTGCAAGTTAGCAGTTAATGTGCATGTTAGCCGTATGCATGCTAGTCAGCAGTTAATGTGCATTTTAAGCCGTATGCGTGCTAGTCAGCAGTTTATGTGCATGTTAGCCGTATGCGTGCTAGTCAGCAGTTAATGTGCATGTTAGCCATATGCGTGCAAGTCAGCAGTTAATATGCATGTTAGCCGTATGTGTGCTAGTCAGCAGTTAGTGTGCATGTCAGCCATATGTGTGCTAGTCAGCAGTTAATGTGCATGTTAGCCGTATGCGTGCTAGTCAGCACTTAATGTGCATGTTAGCCGAATGCGTGCTAGTCAGCAGTTAATATGCCGAGATAGCCATATGTGTGCTAGTCAGCAGTTAATGTGCATGTTAGCCGTAAACGTGCTAGTCAACAGTTAATGTGCAGGATAGCCGTATGCGTGATAGTCAGCAGTCAATGTGCATGTTAGCCATATGTGTGCTAGTCAGCAGTAAATACACATGTTAGCCATATCTGTGCTAGTCAGCAGTTAATGTGCATGTTAGCCGTATGCGTGCTAGTTAACAGTTAATGTGCATGTTAGCCATATGTTTACTAGTCAGCAGTAAATACACATGTTAGCCATATGTGTGCTAGTCAGCAGTTAATGTGCATGT
>VMBQ01008354.1:18088-38163 GCA_007657795.1 Dreissena rostriformis
TTAAGGGGTGTTGCGGCAGTTTATTTAACCGAGAATATATTTATGGCAACACCGATGCTATTATCACAACCCAATAGTTTTGTTATCAGAATCATCACACATTTATGACCGAGTAGGTTCATAATAGGTACTCAGTGGTTCGATCCCAGGTGCGGTAAACTTTTTTTTATTCTTTTTTTCTTTCTTTTATTTCACTCTTGTTTTTTTCCTGGAGCTCTTTAGTCCTGTTGTTTACATTAATCAATTTAAAGCATTTAATCACAAACTTTAAAACATGCCGAAATCTGTCAACAAGTCCCTGTTATTGATGATTAAGGTCGAGTTTAATACTGTATGGTCTTATGTTTGTGATTAAATATTGTATTAGTTTTGTGTTTTTTAGTAAGCCGTTGTGATCCCAATTAAGATTGTAATCAATCTATAATGTTTATGCATACCTTTAACAGTCTATATACCGGTACTTGGGTTTCGCCTAATTGCTGTATTTTAGGAAATTTGACATAGACGGTAGGGATAGTTAAACAAAAAAATCTCTGTTAAAAGTGCGGTGACCCCCTTTTTCATTTTTGTTTTATGATAACAATACGTAGATGAACATATTTGAGCAGTTTCGCAAAAAGTTATTGGATAGAACTTTTTTTAATTCGGTTTTTGTGGTTAAAATAGTAAAAAAAAATTGGGGTGACATAAAAATTAAAAAAAATAAATTTCTTAAAATTTAACTTGTGTTCTCCTTTTTTCGGTAGTTTGTGGTTTAATTAAATGGTATATGATATATATTAGCTTATAAAATATCTACATGTTGCCAATTTCAAAGGTTATTAATAATTTTTTATGCAATTAGAGATTTTTCAGTTTTAATGAAAAATTACATGATATATAATGGTGAATAAAATTAAAACAAGGCCAATGACCCTATGTTTTTATTTCATTTTTCCTATAGTATTTGTATATAGTACTTGAATATAAATTTTGAGCAAAAGTTATTAGATGGAACAAAATTAGCAAAACTGCAGCAACACCCCTTACGGCTTATAGTATGTGAAACTGTTGAATATCAATTCTTAGTATGTGGAACTGTTGAAAATGAAGGCTTAGTATGTGAAACTGTTGAATATCAAGGCTTAGTATGTGAAACTGTTGAATATCAAGGCTATGTGTGTGAAACTGTTGAATATCTAGGCTAAGTGTGTGAAACTGTTGAATATCAAAGCTTAGTATTTCAAACTGTTACATATCAAAGCTAGAATGTGAAACTGTTGAATATCTAGTCTTAGTATGTGAAACGGTTGAATATCTGGGCTAGGATTTGAAACTGTTGAATATCGAGGCTTAGTATGTGAAACAGTCAAATATCAAGACTAAGTATGTAAAACTGTTGAAAATCAAGGCTTAGTATGTGAAACCGTCAAATATCAAGGCTTGGTATGTGAAACTGTCAAATATCAAGGCTTAGTAAAGTGATCTTAAGAAATATAAATTATATTATATGTTAATGTGTAATACAGAAGCATCTATTGAAAGAACAAAAAGTAAACTTTATTATCTTTACAACACAAATTTAAATGAAAACATAACAAAAATAAATGTAATGTGGAAACGTTTAACAATCACTGGATGTTTAAATGGTACGTTATAACATCTGAATGGCTAAACACAAGAACACCTAAAAGCAAAAGAAAATAATAAATATTCATTTTAAAATACAAAAATTACACAATTACATTTTAAACGTCAAACAATTAAATTACAATTAGTCGTAAAAAGCTCATGTGCTGTTCATAAAGCAGAGTAAAAATGAATTTTTGAGGTTATATCTTTCAAGCAGACACATTGTAAAGAGCGCAATCCAAGTTTCTGCAGTAAATGAACAAATCTTGGGATATGCATTGTTTTTGTCTATATAAGGAAACCTCCGGCACATTTTGCCTTAATTTGACGTTGAAACATCGAAGACGAATGCCCTTCTGGTGCCTTCCAATTTGTATTTTTCACTGCAGACGTATTATTGGTTCCCTTAGCATTCCTCTCTAACAAGTTTCTTGAAGGATGCTCTGGTCTGTTGGAAATGTCGTCGACACAGAATTGCTTCCTAAAAATCAATAGAGAAATATCCACGGCTGTTAGACAAGAGTCTCCTGCTAGATTCACCCATCACTCTTATTGGTGTTCCATTCATTTGCAAAAATGGTGGAGACAAAACCAATAGACAATGTGCTTAACTATTGAGTTATTTGTTTGCATAGTGGGAAAATTACTTGTGTGAAAGCTTATGCCATTTTTGCTGTGATTAAGCCTGTGAGAATCGTCCCATGGTGTTATGTGGATACATGTCTTGAAGGTCATTGTGGAAATTTATGAGTGTTGTAGACAAGACCTGATTGTCAGCCAAACATTATGTGATGGGGTATAATTGATCAATCGAAATAGCCCTTTCACATTTTTGGGGGTGGAGAGTATATTTGTTCAGTGGTTGAAGATCGTGTTCAGTTGTTCAGTTTTTTTTCAACAAGTAATCAGTTACAAGTCACCAGAGTGTAACCACAAGTTATTTAAAACCGAAGACTGGAATTATGATAATGCATGCATTGTTTGCTAAGGCGTTGCATTAAAATGCTCCACATGCCGGTACTAACGCCGGGGTTAATCTTGCAGATTGCCATCCTCGGCGCCTCACAACGGCTTCAATATTGCGAGTGAGACGATAGCGCAGGCGGTGGTGCCACCCTCCCCTCCGCGGGTGGGGGTGGTCGTGGGTGTGCGGGCGCGGGCTCGCAGCAGCTCCTCCTTGGGTGCCACCATCACGCAGCCTGCGTCCCCGAGGCTCAGGAAGATGGGCAGCGATACAGGTAAGAGAACTGTGGAAAAAACATGTGTTTTCTCCTTGTACCTTCCTGTTTGTCTTTTTTTTGTTGATGGCTTTTTTTCAAAAATAAGTGATACACTCATAGATAAGAGAAAGATGTGCATCCAAAGATCAAGAGCAAGATGTGCTCTGAAAGATCTAGAGAAAGATGTGCTCGGAAAGATCTAGAGAAAGATGTGAATTAAAATATCTAGAGAAAGATGTGCACAGAATGATCTAGATAGAGATGTGCACTGAAAGATCTAGACAGAGATATGCACCGACAGATCTAGAGAAAGTTGTTCTCTGAAAGATCTAGAGAGAGATGTGACTGAAAGATCTAGAGAAATAGGTGCCCTGAAAGATCTAAAGAAAGATGTGCACTGAAAGATCTAGAGAAAGATGTGCACTGAAAGATATAGAGAAAGATGTGCTCTGGAAGATCTAAAGAAAGATGTGCACTGAAAGATCTAGACAGAGATATGCAATGAAAGATCTAGAGAAAGATGTGACTGAAAGATCTAGAGAAAGATGTGCACTGAAAGATCTAGAGAGAGAGAGAGAGAAGTGCACTGAAAGATATAGAGAAAGATGTGCAGTTAAAGATCAAGAGAGAGATGTGAACCGAAAGATCTCGAGAGAGATATTTGTACTGAAAGATATAGAGAAAGATGTGCTCTGAAAGATTTAGAGAAAACAGTGCACTGATTGATCTAGAGAAAGATGTGTACCACAAACATGAGACATGGATCTGGAAATATGGGTGCAGGGTGAAACATTAGTACTTGAAACATTTCTTTTAATTTAATTATTAATGTAAGTTTTTATCTAAATATTTCAAACTTGCGCCCAGTAAGCAAAGTGAAATGATTAATACAGGTAATTTTTGCATAGAAAAATTATTGATCAGAAAATGTAGTTGTTAGGATCTTGATGGAAAAGCCAAACCAGTTCTTTGACTTTTTTATTAAAATTTTATAAAGTTTATATTTCAATATTTGAGGATAAATCCTTTTCTTGAACTTTTGATGCTACTAATGCACTGCCTAAATATGCCACATTTGGACAGTGTTTCAGGGAAAAAATTAAAGTAGTGAACCAATCAGCACACAAATTAAGTAATTTGAGTGAGGTTAAATATACATATGCCTGCATATTTTTGGAACATTTTAACTATTTTGCAAAGAAAAAATAACAAGCAATATTTAAGGCCTAAATTGCGTAAAAAATTACCACAAGAGTGCCTAAATCTGTTACGCCTCATAAAAAAATTCAAACTATTTGGAAATACTATTTTTCATGTAATCTGTTTTTACAAGGAACTTCTATTGATTAAAAAAAAACAAAAAAAACAACCACATTTATTTATATGAAAATCATTTTCTAGTTGTTTTAAATGGTGTGGTTGGGAAAAAATGATAAATCAGGAACCATATTAAACTTTGTCTGCTTAATTTTCATTTTCAAGTTTATTTTCATTCAACCTTCAAAAATAAGCAGCCATAAATGTTTATGCTGTGTTGCAATGTCTTAACATGGTTTGGAATATTTCTAAAAAAGTTTATTTGTAGAGCTGTGAAATTCATGCCATGCCTGAGAAAACTAATTTGTATGCTTTCTGAACACCGTGATTTGTTCATAAAATTAAACATGCTCCTACAAGCTCAATTTCCAGTTGTCCTTTTTGAAATGTAGTTAAAATAAGCATTCAATTTACAATAAAGAAGAATGCACAGAACACGATGATTTGATTGTATGATGAATACATTGTGGGAATTCAAAATTGCAAAAATGCATAGTATGGTATACAGATACCCCCCTTGTCATGTATTAAGATCAATGGTATCCCATAGAAAATAAAAACTTACACAGTTAGGTTATCGTCGCATCAATACATTTAATTGTCAGTGTATTTAACACAAATCATCTGCATTGATTGAGACCAATACAAAAATATTGCCGTTTGTAAAATGCTAATGTGGATGGGGTGGCAGATTTAGGACAGTGGCGAAATAAGGCATGACACTAGCATATGTTGGACCTGTTCAGGAATGTTACAGATTGAATAACTTCACCGAAATCAAGCAAAATTAATGAGCGTTTTTTCTATGGATTCAGCTTTGATCTCCTTCTGTTTGTCTGTCCATAGCCACATATTTGTCAGACAAAGTTACCTACACTTTTCGACGTACATCATTCATACTGGTATGCTTTAATCATTATGATACAAAATTGTGCCTTTGCAATTTGTATTATCCTTCATAAAAAAATTCCTTATGTGATGCCCATTTTTTGAGAATTCATATACCATTATAATAACTACAACTTGCTACATATAACAAACGCAGTGTCACTACTGTGTCAAGCATAAGTTTTTATGCCCCCGGTAGGGTGGCATATAGTGATCGCACTGTCTGTCCGTCTGTCTGTCCTTCTGAAATTCTGTCACACTCTGCGATTAGGTTTCAAAAAAAAATCATAACTTCTATGTCCTTTCACATGTAACCTTCATATTTGGTATGCATGTGTATCTCATGGAGCTGCACATTTTGAATGGTCAAAGGTCAAGGTCATCCTTCAAGGTCAAAGGTAAAAAAAAAAGCAGTGCAGTAGGGGGGCATTGTGTTTCTGACAAACATATCTCTTGTTTGTTATCCAAATATTTCACTAACACATGCAGTTCAAAAGCAATTAATAGAAAACGGCAGAATTCTGATTTTTAGTGGCTGGCGTATATGTTTGAGCTCGTATTATGAAATGATACTGTTTTTGAATGCTCAAACAAACAATTGTAAACCAAATGATGAAACATGCTTTTTGAAGGAACTTTTTTGTATTCTACTTTATTTTATGGCCCACACAGTGGGTGCATAACGAATTGCACTTGTCTGTCCGTCCGTACGTTACAAAGTTTGAATGATCTGATTGTGGGGTTGATATTCCACTATATTATGTGTAAAGAAATCACTTAAAATCTTGAAACACACACACGCAAACCTAAAACAGTTATTGCGTATTGATAAAAGGAAAAAAACACATTCTTTTTATGCCCATGAAGGTGGGCATATAGTGATCGCACTGTCCGTCTGTATGTCCATCAGAAATTTAGTCGCACTTTGCGTTTAGGTTTCGAAAAATGTGGAAAAGCACTTTGCGTTTAGGTTCAGAAAAATGTGGAAAAAGGGGGCATATGTCATCCTATGGTGACAAGCCTTGTTTTGTTCTGATTTCTCAGACACATGATCTAACTCTGAATTGTATTAGAGAATTATATAAAATTTACAGTTGTGACCTACATAATTGATAGTCTCTGTTTTTAAATCAAGGGCACTTTATTCAAAGCTGTTTCAAAGCTTACCCAAAATTAGTGTTGTGGTATCTTTAAACACATGCAGGAATAAAGCAAATATGTATAAAGCTGAGTAGGAAAATACTTTTTTTTTCCGCTTAGCTGTATAACCCAGCTTTTCACCTTACCTGACCTTTGTAAGTGTGAATTAGAATTCAAATAAAATTTCCCGTGGCTAGACACGAATG
The DNA here is from genome assembly GCA_007657795.1 of Dreissena rostriformis. Taxonomy (NCBI): domain Eukaryota; kingdom Metazoa; phylum Mollusca; class Bivalvia; order Myida; family Dreissenidae; genus Dreissena; species Dreissena rostriformis. Next base: position 24,471 of record VMBQ01008354.1, read on the forward strand.
AATACACTTCATTTATTCCATTGGCTTATTCGAGCATAATCCCCAAGAACATTGGAAACATGACCGCGTCTTTGTAGTTTAGCATGAAACGCTGGTTAGCTGCGTGCACACTTCATTTATTCCATTGGCTGATTCGAGCATAATCCCCAAGAACATTGGAAACATGACCGCGTCTTTGTAGTATAGCATGAAACGCTGGTTAGCTGCGTGTTCAGCATAAAACAATTTTATCTCTAATGAAAAGTCTTGATGGATAGAACAGTTTTACACTCAACTCTTGATATCAATACAGTTTGTGTGTGTCCCTTTATATTCAGAGGATTGTCAGCACCTGAGAGTTTGTACTTAAAGGCTTTGTTCTCATATTTAGTTATTACTACCATATTGCTGTCTGTGTACTAGTATATTTTAGTATATAAAAGTATTGTTTTTCGATATCCTGATATTAGTTTTGGCCAAACCATTTTAATTGTTTCGAAATTGAACATTAAACATGTAAAAGTATGAAGTTTTAAACAAGCCGTCGTTCCAGCAGTGGTATCGCGACCTCACTTTAAACAATTGCATGCCAAGCCGCAAGGTATCAGGGTCAGTTCCCGGTCAGTACAGGGATCGTTATATAATATAGACGGTATCGCATGAACTAGGTGAACTGGAATTTTATTTAGACCAGCTGTTAAATGAAGATTTTTGCCGATATAATTATGGTATCTAAATAATAAATTCTTAAAGTGTTTTCAACAAAACCATGATAAATATTAATTTTGATTAATTTAACAAGAATTATTCAACCATATTGACCAATGTATTGAGCATGAGCGAGATGATTCCCAATACTGTTAATAATAGAATCAAAAAGCAATGCCCAACAAACCACTAAACAGGTTTGTCCGAAGAACGCGCGAATAAATATTTAAATATGTATGGATACTTCGTGTGTGGCCGGTTGACTAACATGTTTTAATTTCACTTCCATTCATTTTTTTTTGTATCTATAGGTATATAATCAGCAATATGTAATCATGTAAAATAAACATTGAAAACTACGCGTAACATCCCATACTGCGTGAAATGCAGCTTAGAACTACACAGACAAAGATATATGCTATCTTCTGATTTCATTCATTAAATTCTTTACCTTTCACCAACTCCAACCACAATCAACGCTGTATATCTTTTATAAAGATATTTCTTGTTAATGTTAAAAGTATTCAATACCAGAATTTGAGAAACATAAAAGAAAAATTGTGTAGGTTTTGGTTTGGTGTGATAATGCTAACATCATCCCCAGAAAGGTAGATAATATGGATATTTTTATTAAGCCAGGTACACATCAAATTATTTTCCCTTTTGCTATACCATAATATACGTTATCACACAAAGAACAAACAATTATTCTGATCTCTGTATGTTGTATAATAGAACATGTTTACGGCCTGGCTTTGAAGTGAAAATGAATGATAATTCCACTTTAAAGCTTAAACGTATAAAACTCGTGTGGTTTCTTTGCAAAGTTAACGATGCTTTTGAAAATTCTATAAGCATGAAACTTTGTGGGAGCCAATTATATTGTGCAATGAACGTAATCAGTAAACAAATCATTGTAAATAATTTATTCTTTCAAAATGGATTTTGGTAGTTTATTATCTTGAGTTTCATTTTGTGCATGGCTTCCGTTCCTAATTAACTGTGTCTATAAATTGTTTACAAAGCCAAGATTTCAACATAAAATGCAAGTCGTTAGAAAATTTATGATCAATTTTGTTGCTTATTGTCTTCAGGTAATATTCATCCATAAACCCCAAAGAAATATGTGGCGTGTTCTGACAAAACTGGGCAAAATGCTTGTGCGTAAATTGTCATCCCAGATTAGCCTGTGCAGTCCGCACAGGCTAATCAGGGATGACACTTTCCGCTTNACATATATCTTACCTTGCTAATTATAATAATGTTGCTCATTTTGTAGAGATGTACTGATATACTGCTTTTTGAAATCAACTGGCCCCATAAAGCTCACATAGGGGAAACTTCAACTTAAATAAATTTATATTATTTGTGAATTCATGCATTTACGTTAATATGTTGCTGTATTGTTTATGTGTGAAGTATGATGCCCCCTTTTGTGTATACAAAAGAGCTTGGTTTCCAAATTTTAAAATTAATAAGAAATGTTCACATATGAACAAATAAAATTAAAATTTAAGACAACATGGGGCTCTGTATATGATACAAGAAGCGCAATATATAGTGAGACCTTACTCACACAATTTTACAAAATAAGCAAATGAACGTTGAATTCGTTCGCAAATGTGTAATTTTGGTTACAATATACTCTTTTGATAACATTAACAGCAGTGTTATTTACTTTTGCAAATATTTTTTTTTTCCAAATGTCACACTTATTTGAGACCATGATAATTTGTGTTAAATTGTATGCAGTCATTTTAAAGACCATTACGTTTTGTGAAATGATATACCATTTGAACCATGCACCTCGTACCACTGTGCTGGTATATTGTTGCACCCCTATTGGTCAATAGACTGATTCCGGAAAAAAACGAGTTTAGAAAACCCCACTAATCACCCCGGTACATACAACGCTGGTCCATTATATTAACCAATGATATCTTACTTTAAATACTAACGGTTGATTCGGTGTGTGATTTTGAAAGGATTATAAATGGGTCAGCTTTATTTGTACCAGCAGATAAATGGGGTTTTCCAAAAAAGGACACATATATTAAGATTTATTTGGAGGTCTTATGTGCATATCTTTATCATTCTTTCCTATTGTTGCATCCATTCCTATAGATTCATCCACCCCTGTATATTGGACATTATAATTAGATTTCTTATAAAATTTTCGTCAGTTATCTGTATTGGGGCAGTTCTGTCACAAAAATCTTCTTTTGTTGTCGAAATAATGAGGGGAAATACATTTTGTGTAAAAACATGAAAAAATTAAAAGGATTTCTTTGTAAATTGCTACACACAGTTTGTAAAAAACCAATGATATTGCACAATCTTAATTTCAAATAATGAACGGTTGTGTGTTTTCCAGGTAAGGAAAGCTTCTTATAAAGTATATCAAAATTGCTTGAAAATTCAGATTTTTTCTTAGCAAAATGGAGACTGAACAGATTGATAGGAAAGATCTGACAAATTCATGGTTGCTCGGTTACCATCCTAAAATCTGCCTGGAACTACAAAAAAATAGTATCTATGCATCTACTGACTTTAATTTATAAGGAAACACATTAAACTTCAAGAAAAAGGCGTCATTCTTGTTTGAATTTTGTGCATTTATAATATATAATCTGTTAATGTGTTAAGTGGATGAATATACAGGAAAAGAGGCTACAGGATATATTAAGATCTATTTGGAGGTCTTATGTGTTTGTATTTAACTGTGAAACTGGTGTGACCGAGTGGTGTAATAGCCAAACATCAAGTGTTGTTATTGACCTTATAACCAATAATTAAAGTTATTAGAAATTTAAAAAAATGTTTTTGATCGTACATAATTGTGTGGGTTTTTTTAGTTGAAAAGAAATACACTTTTACAACTGTGTTCGCTATCTGGACTTTAATTTGTGTTGTTAATGGATTGGTTTAATTTATTTTAATTATTTAAACGAAAATTGTGTTCTTTATCTACAAGTCAGATTATCAAGTATCATACTCATGTAACTATTTGTGTCGTGTTCTGAGAAAACTGGGCATAATGCTTGTGCGTAAAGTGTCGTCCTAGATTAGCCTGTTCAGTCCGCACAGGCTAATCATGGACGTCACTTTCCGCCTCAATTGGATTTTTGCTAAGAAGAGACTTCATTTAAACGAAAAATGTCATAAAAGCGGAAAGCCTCTCCCTGATTAGCCTGTGCGCACTGCACAGGCTAATCTGGGATGACACTTTACGCACATGAATTATGCCCAGTTTTCTCAGAACGCAACACAAATGTGAGGAAAATAAGAAACGGAAGGTTATCCCTTTGAGTGCTGGAACCGGATTTTGAAGGTTTTTGCAACCAGTTTGGATCCAGATGAGACGCCACGTTCTGTGGCGTCTCATCAGGATCCAAACTGTTTGCTATTCTGATAGTATTCTTTGAAAAAAATCGAAGAAAATGCTAATTTTAGAAATTCAGCTGACGACATTTTAGCAGACGACAAATTACCCAGCATGCAAAGGCTATGAAGTCCAGCAGAAATGTCTAACTGCCATTGCCTATAAAGTCTGATTGAAATGTCAAGGCTATTAAACAAAAGGTAAGATCTGATTTGAGGCTAGAAATAATAACCATCCTAAGAGTTGTTCCATTTACGGCTTAATTGAAAACTTACAAGAAAAGGTTACTGATCTGTGGTACTTCTTATCAGGAATTTTTAAAGGTCAGACACATCTTTTAGTACTTATATAATTTGGCTAAAAATAGCGAGTAAGTTGTACTTTTTTTCACTCTGCAGTATAAGGAGAAATGACTGCACTTTGTTTTAATATTGTAGATATATCTAAGTGTGATTTGTTAAGTATTCTTAGTCACAGACTGCCAAAATGACAATTGTCAAAAGTGGCATTGAACAGAAATAATAATAATAATAATAATACTTAAATGATCTTGTAATTATCATAATAATAAATATAATAGTATTAGTATACTACTCATAATAATAATAATAATAATAATAATAATAATAATAATAATAATAATAATGATAATGATAATAATAATAATAATTATTATGTTTTTTTTTAAATATTTATACAAGTTTTTTTGTGTCAATGTTGATTAATTGACATCCAGAAATCTCATGTGTCAAATGTTATATGTTGTGTGAGGTATTTGTGGTGAAGGCATTATTCATTACATATTTGTGTGGTAAACAGACCTGTATGCTGCTTGTAAACATGTCTTTCTGGAAACTGGACCTACCATCATTTGGTTTGAGTTTAAAGTATGTTATTGATATTGTCTCCCTTTTGTTGTCGATTTAACACATTTAGCTTTAAACATGGTTTATTCAATGTGCACAATTGAATGTAATGAATGTACAAATTTGTTTTTTTACGTATTAATTATAAAAAGGTACTGAATACCTAAATATTGGATATAATTTATTGAGATGAAAAAAGGACTTCAAGTTTCAAATAGTTTGGATAAAAGTTTTCACCACTGTCAATGTAAATGTTGAACCTTGTTCCGGTACATGCTTTTGATTTTCACGCCTGCATGCGTTTTTCGTGGAAAGTTATTGCTGCAAAACTATTGATGAGACAAACAAAAGCTTTTTATTGCCATGTCCTTTATGACCACAGGCTGGCTGATCAATAAAAACATTTTGATTCAGGAAATTGCCTATGTGTTTTTGTTGAACTCAATGGAGAGTAAGTTATGAAATGTTCGATCAGCCTTCAGGGTAACAATACATATACAAAAGCCAATAATAAAAAGTCATTTTACTTGTTTAACAATTTAACAATTATGGTACTTATAGTGTATAACTATAATGCTAACAGAAAAATAAGTTTCCCATTACCAACCCATGCGCTTAAGGGCTGGGTAGGTAGGTAGGCATTTTTTTACCCTTACAATGTTGTTCTTGTTAATTTACTGAAAATGAACTAGACGGACGGACGGACGGACGGACGGACGGACGGACGGACGGACGGACGGACGGACGGACAGACAGACAGACAGACAGACAGACAGACAGACAGACAGACAGACAGACAGACAGAATAGTTTATAAACATCTCACATTTGTACCAAATCAACTTCTGCATCGGCTGTGACATCAGATTTAAATGACAAGGTCAAGAACTTTTCCAAAATTTTGACACTTTAATTTCTCAACTGGCTTAAACATCGTATGCATTAACTACTTATTGAATGAAACATGTTGGTTGATATATACAAGTAGCACCAATTGTATTTTATTAACTTATTTACTGCTAGATCATTTATGTTCGTTGGTATATAATTTTGTTGTTTTTCAAAAATTGACAATATCGTTGACACATAAATTCGTGGTTTTCTGATCTTGAAGACAATTTTGTATTTGCAAACTCAATCAGATGTTGATTACACATCGTTTTAATGTCCAAGATCCGCTTCATGTTGGCTGATTAAAACACAACATCCATGCAAAACAAAATAGACACATTGGGCATGATGGGTGTGTAAAATTAACTCTTATCCTAAATACATGAATGTATCGTCCTTATCTTCACCCTTTGAGCGCTGGAACCGGATTTTGAATGCCTTTGCAAACAGTTTGGATCCAGATGAGACGCCACAGAACGTGGCGTCTCATCAGGATCCAAACTGTTTGCTATTCTGATAGTGGTCTTTGAAAAAAAGTGAAGAAAATGTTGATTTTAGAAATTCAGCAGAAGACATTTTAGCAGACGACAAATTTCCCAGCATGCAAAGGGTTAAAGAAATAATAAGCTTGTCAATAATTTAGTTAAATGTGATCTGATAATAAATCTTCAAAACAACAGACAAATGTAAAATTAAAAAAACTGGAAAAATAAATGAAATATATGACATCTGTATATCATTGTAACAAATATTAACACTTTTGGTAAATATTTAGAATAACGGAAAAATAAAACATAACAAATAGGTCATATAACATTGTATCAAATAATACATCAGTATCTGAGGTCATTTGAAAAACCAAGAGTCTCTATTAATATTTAATCCACATTTGACCTGGTATCAGATTCATAATCATTCCTCTTTCAAACATTTTGATTGGAAGTGTGTCACATTATCCGTTTAAACACTGGTGATAATGGCGAAATGATAAATTTGTCACCTGAATAGCCAAGGGGCAACTTGGCTGTCATACCAACATGTGATAGTCCAGGCTAATTTCATCACTGTAAACATCTATCTTTTACATGACAACCAGTTGTAAGGAAGTAAAAATAATAAATATTGGCTTGAAATATTACAATGGTAATTCAGTTAATGGGATGTTAGTGTTGTTTGTATAAAGTCGGTGTGAAGGTACTGTGAGATTGGATTGTGAGGTCATTAACAAGGATAAATTTGGAATTGAAATAAGGATTTACCACTACCTGTGAGTAATTTTTCGTGGAATATGTTTTACGTTGTGTGTTTGCGCAGTAACTGATTTGCATTTTTTGCTTGTTACTGTTTGGTACATTTAGTGGTTTTGAAATAAACAGAAAACAGTTATAATATGTCAGAGTTAACAAGTGCAAAGTGAACTTTTTAAATTCAGTGTAATCAATTATTTATGAAAACAAAGAAAATAAAATTTATCTGTTTTAATTATACCCCCACAAACGAAGTGTAGGGGGGCATATAGGAGTGAGTTTGTCTGTCTGTCTGTCTGTCTGTCTGTCTGTCTGTCTGTCTGTCTGTCTGTCTGTCTTTCTGTCTGTCTGTCTGTTTGTCTGTCTGTCTGTCTGTCTGTCTGTCTGTCTGTATGTCTGTCTGTCTGTCTGTCGGTCCGTATTGGTTGTCTGCTCTCTAAATCAACTTGTTTTCATCCGATCTTCACCAAATTTGGTCAGAAGTTGTATCTAGATGATGTCTAGGTCAAGTTCAAATATGGGTCATGCCGGGTCAAAAACTAGGTCACAGGGTCACTTAGTGCGTATTTGCATGCAAAATATTCTGTGTCAATGCAGCATGTGATAAAGGCAATTATCAAGTTGTTATAAATGCACTTTAAGAGGGCTTTGAAAAAGATGTCATACTTTCAGTTAATTGGCTACAAAATGTTGTTTGTATTTTTTTGTTTGATGTTGCAAAAGGTTTTGTTTAGGTTTGTGCATCTATAAACACTGTTGCAAAACAACTGTTCTCATATTACCATTGCCAAATGGTATTTATTACAACTGCCAGTTAAATGGTATTCATATGGATTGTAGAGTGGTCTTTATGGAGTTTACTTTCAAAGGACGTGGATAGGAAATCATCAGATGAGCAAAGGTACCCTTGGTGTGTAAGTCATATCACCCGCGTCATGCGAAAAAGGGTCTTATGCCATATGTTTGCCAGCGCGGCTCTAGACCATCCTTCATAATTGCACAATCTGGTCAGAAGCTCACCTGTCCGCCATAAAATCAAGCAAGATTTGGTGGTCTCATAACCGGACAGGGTAGCTCCTGATGCCCAGGTTGGTCTGGAGCTACGCTGGCCGCATACTGGTCTGGAGCTTCGCTGGCCCCATACTGCATAAGACCATTTTCATATGACGTTTTCATATATGGTCTTGAGAGTGAATGTAGACATGATTAATTTTGTAAAAGTTAACCCTTTGAGTGCTGGAACCGGATTTTGAAGGTTTTTGCAAACAGTTTGGATCCAGATGAGACGCCACAGAATGTGGCCTCTCATCAGGATCCAAACTGTTTGCTATTCTGATAGTATTCTTTGAAAAAAATCGAAGAAAATGCTAATTTTAGAAATTTAGCAGATGACATTTTAGCAGACGACAAATTACCCAGCATGCAAAGGGATAACATGATAAGTCAGTATAGCTGGATATTACACTGCCTGTAAAATACATCAGTGACATGCGTGATATTGTTCTTGTTGTTCTTACGAAAGAAATTCTTTGGTACATTAATTTTGTGGGATTATGTAACAACCATCAATTGTATAAGCTGTTCATATTTTCTGGTATAATTAAGTAAACAAGAATGGAAGTGTTTGTTTTTTAGAAAAAATACTTTTTTGTTGTTCAGTTTTTTTGGGGTAACACAACACATTTTTGTTATGTTAAACAAATACAGTTTGGGTTTAAAGAACATACTGGTGTTCAGTAAAATGATTCTTGTAAAATTAATGTAAATTAATTCCATATAAAAAGCTCCTGTCATTATATTGCTTGTTATAACTTTCATTACATTGAGTCATAAAATCTGTTTGGATTTGTTCAACAAAGGCTTCTAAAGCTTCATAATGTACCTTTGAACCTATAATTGGCCATTGTGAAGGCACTTGAAATATTATAGTCTTGAGTGCACATGCACTAAGCCTGGTTTTCCCAGCGCACAGCTCATTTATAATATGTGGCGTGTTCTGAGAAAACTGGGCAAAATGCTGGTGCGTAAAGTGTCATCCCAGATTAGCCTGTGCAGTCCGCACAGGCTAATCCGGGACGACACTTTCCGCCTAAACTGGATTTTCGCTAAGAAGAGACATCATTTAAACAAAATAATCCATAAAAGCGGAAATTGTCGTCCCTGATTAGCCTGTGCGGACTGCACAGGCTAATCTGGGATGACAATTTACGCACAAGCATTTTGCCCAGTTTTGTCAGAACACGACACATATATCGTGTTCATATATGTTGTCAATTTGTTTGCACACTTGAATTATGAATTTCCCTAAACATCATACATTTAGAGGAAATTTTCTGGGGTGTTAATGATACCCCAAGGAATGGAGATAATTAATATCTCCGCTTTGTCAGATTTTAATTCCACTAAGATTCAATTTGTTTAGGGGTGACACAAATTTTCCCAACAATTTTATCCATCATACTCGGTTTCTGCCTGTCCTCTTTTCACATGTTTGGGAGACCATACCTCCTCAGGCTACTACAATAGTTTTTTATGCCCCCGAAGGTGGGCATATAGTGATCGCACTGTCCGTCTGTCTGTCCGTCTGAAATTCCGTCACACTTTGCGTTTAGGTTTCGAAAAATGTGGAAAAACACTTTGCGTTTAGGTTTAGAAAAATGTGGAAAAAGGGGGCATATGTCATCCTATGGTGACAAGCCTTGTTTATTTGAACATTCATTGTTAACAATTAAAAATACTTGCATTATAACTGATGAACTTTAATGTGTTTGAAAATAGCATTTAATACAAATTTAGCTTTTCAACTTTAACAGGTAACAGAATCATGCATCACTTTCTTAGCACAATACAACATTTATAAGTTATGATTTTTGAATCATAAAATAAAACCAGAATCACATTATTCGAATTTGATGTATTACATGAAAAGAACAAATTATTTGTTCAGCTTTTTAGTCATTACTTTATTAATTGATGTTTTAATTAAGTTTCATCCAAGATAGTTTAAGACCAAGGGTAAGGTTTGCCATGCCAATTAAAGGGGAATATTAATGGCAAAAACAGTAATGAAACAGTACTTTGAAAAACAGCCTGTTTTTTATTTGGTATGGCAGGCAGGCGGTGCCATTAAGTTAACAGGTGGTTTCTGGTCAATAACTTAAGTTTGAATTACCAATCTTGTAGAAGCTTTTTATGCCCCCCTTCGAAGAAGAGGGGGTATATTGTTTTGCACATGTAGGTCTGTCGGTCCATCTGTCGGTCAGTCCATACACTACTTGGTTTCCGGATGATAACTCAAGAACACTTAGGCCTGGGATCACGAAAGTTTATAGGTACATTGATCATGACTGGCAGATGTCTCCCTATTGATTTTCAGGTCACTAGGTCAAAGGTTAAGGTCACAGTGACCTGAAGCANGCTGCCACTACAACTGACAGCCCATATGGGGGGAATGCATGTTTCACAAACAGACTTGTTATTGTTAGGTTAACATTTATTATGTGCATGAGAATTTAAGATGACTTTTAAAATTCTAAATATATATGATGTCCGAATTTAAGTAAAATAACTATACTTATGTGGAATATTGTGCTACTACTCACCTTTACTAGTAAAAATGTTTGTGGAAATGCTGAAAGATGTCATTAGAGTTGTCAAAAGCATATTTCATGTTCAATTCATTTGACAGTATTGGCAAACAAAAACCAGATAACCTTCACCTTATTAAAGAGCTATTTGTGTACAGTCTAATTTGGTAATAATGGTTTGATGTACTAGGCTAAATATGTCTCAGTAAAGTTCTGTTTTAACCGAGATTTTATTGAACCAAGATATCATGAAAACAAAGATATTCTGAAACTGTCTGTTATTATATCTCCCCCCTCCCTCCCTGTTCCCTGATAGGAAGTAAAGTGCAATATTCTAAAACCACCATGGACGTCTATCCGGTCGTCCGCCTGTCTTTCTGTCAGTACACACAAATTTGTGCGGAGTAGTTCTTCCACACATTTGAACATGCATCGTTTAACCTTGCTTGTATTTTTATGCCCCCGGTAGGGTGGCATATAGCAGTTGAACTGTCAGTCCTTCTATCTGTCTGTCAGTCCGTCTGTCTGTGCGTCCGGCCGAAAACTTAAACATTGGCCATAACGTTTGCAATATTGAAGACAGCAACTTGATATTTGGCATGCATGTGTATCTCATGAAGCTGCACATTTTGAGTGGTGAAAGGTCAAGGTCATCCTTCAAGGTCAAAGGTCAAAAAACAAAATCCAACGGAAGTAACAAACTATAAAGGGAGATAATTTCTATACCTGCCAAATGATAAGGTCGCCGTGGCTTAGTGGATATGGTGTCCGCCTAGCGATCGGGAGGTCACAGGTTTGAACCCCACTGGGACCGTTCCTTCGATCTCCCTCAAAGACACCAAGTACTGGTTCTAATCCCAGGAAACGGACTCGAGAGGGTTTCTATAAGCCTAAGGCTTTCGATGCAATCGAGCTAAAATAAATAGGTTTAAACTAAATGATAAATAGAAATTTTATTTCAAAGCGGCGCAGTGGAGGGCATTGTGTTTCTGACAAACACATCTCTTGTATAATATGGTATGAAGTTTTGCTTTTGTGATTTTCTTTCATTGTATTTTAATAATTAAAAAAGATATGCCCTCTTTTCAACTAAATATTTCTGTAACATTTTTGTTACTATAAACTTTTCCTCTGAAATCACAAAGCCCAAAGGTTAAATATTTATTATGTAGCATTGTATTGTGGTTTGCTGTAAACTTTGTAAAAACAAATCTCTTAAGGTCAAAACTAGCCATGCCCCGGGGTCCAATTATGAGCTCGACCATTCACGGAATAGTCAGAGGTATTCTACTCACCCAAATGTGGGCGTCCTCTCTGGTTAAGGTAAACGTGCATCATTTCCATATCACAGTGTCTACTACCGGTATTCAATTGAAACTTCACACATAAGTCTGGGGTCATTGTGTGAATTCACTGACCAAGATTCATTACTCTGAACTGCAATTTAGCAGAATTATGCCCCTTTTTGTTCTTACAAATGTATTGTTTATCTTTCATGGCAATAACATCATATCCCTATATTTACTACAGATGTTGAAATAAAATGTTGCATATGTGTTCAGAGTGTTAATGAACATTCACAGACCACAAATTATAATTGTGACCAGTTTTTCAGCAAGATTATTCCCCCTTTTATTCTTATTAAGTTTGGTAAAGGTTTGGGTGCAAGCAAGTTTAAATTCAGGTTGTAGTTTGCATGCAACACATACATATCTCTGTAACTACTACAGATATTCAATTGAAACTTCACACTTGTGAATCATGATGCGAGGTCACTCACCAAGGCGCATAATTCTGACCTGCTATTAAGCAGAATTATGCCCCTATTGGGACATTTGTTTTTGCCTTGTCTGTTTTTTAACATTGGCCAGAAATTTTTCAATATTGAAGATAGCAGATTGATATTTGGCATGCATGTGTATCTCATGGAGCTGCACATTTTGAGTGGTGGAATGTCAAGGTCATCCTTCAAGGTCAAAGGTCAAATATATGGGGGGGACATAGTGTTTCACAAACACATCTTGTTAAAGTTTGAAATTCAGGTTAATTTTTGTGTGCAACAACTCCATATCTCTTCGTCTACTACAGAAATTAAAAAATAAAACTTAACATGTTTGTTCAGGGTCTTTATAAACAGCAACTGACCAAGACCTATAACTTTGACCAGCGTTTCATCGTGATTACGCCTCCTTTTGTACTTAAAAAAGTCAGAGTAAGGTGTTATGTGCAAGTTGACATTCATTTTGAACTTTGCATGCAACAAGAACATATCCCTGTAACTACTGCGGATTATCAATTGAAACTTCACACTTGTCTCATGGATAATCATTTGAGGCTGATATTTGTGAGCTCCAATAAGCAGACTTATTCCCGTTATTGTACTTCTTGTAAAGGAAGTAAGGTAAGCGTTTATGTGCGCAAACTCTTATCTCTAGAATTGGGTTGCATTTGGGGCCAGTTGGGTCAAGGTCACTGTTGCTAAAAATGGATAAAACGTTTGCACGCACACAATAGATACAATTTGGATGGAAATATTGAGTTGAAATGTGTGTGTACATTGGTTACAGATTGATCTAGCAAGTGATGGCATAGGGACTAGTTGGGTCAAGGTCACTGTAACTATATATAGAAAAAGTGTTGAGGCTTGATAACTTAAATTTCGACGGATGTATTGTGCTGTAATTTTGTTTGTAGGTATCTTACATGGAGACCTATGGTGGGATTGCATTTGGGGCCAGTTTGGTCAAGGTCCATGTACAATTTCACTTAAAATAGAAAAATGGTTTCTGCTCAATATCTTGAGTTTGGATGGAGGTCTTATGCTGTAATTTTGTGTGAAAATAGTTTGCATGCAGACCTTGCTGTGAAACTTCATTAAATTCTACTCAATTAATAGGTTAATAGTTAAAAAAGGTAGTTTCTTGTCATTGGGACATTTCTTGTTTTTAGCTCACCTGTCACAAGCTTATGTGATCGTGTGATGTCCGGCATCCGGCGTGCGTCCGTCAACAATTTGTTTGTGTAGACAGTAGAG
>VMBQ01008355.1:6409-30839 GCA_007657795.1 Dreissena rostriformis
AACTGAGAATATAGTGTCACATTCCATCACCTATTGCAAACTGTCGAGCAAGACACATCAACAGTTTGTTTCTAATCGGCAACACACTCTTTAATTGTTTCTAATCGGCAACAAACTGTTGAAGTGTGTTACTCGCCAGTTTGCAATAGGTGTTGTTTTTACCAGAGACTCCAATGTTTGCATTGTACTTAGCCCACATTCTACACCTGTTACTACACCTGTTAGTCACGTGACGCTTGACAGACGCTGCATAGTGCATGGTGTGAAATGAAAACAAAGGCAGTCAATGGAGGGTGTCTGTCAAAATCGTCGATACGATGCGTATCCTTGGAGATTTATGACATTCTACGCTGGATTATATGCTGGATTATAGTGTGCAATCGATTTTTGGCTATTCCATTAACCGGATTACCCCAAATTTCCTATCAGATTAAGCGAATATTTTACAATGGGAAGAGATGCAAAAGGTTTGGTGTTTTCAATTTCTATTCAATTAACAGGATTATTCGATAATCAGATATTCAATTAAGTGGATTCTACTGTATTTATAATGGATTCAATATTAAATTTCAATATTAACTTTGTGAAAACGCTTTACGTGTCGAAACAATGTTTTGATAATGCTCGAAAAGCACAATTTCCAGGAGGATTACACCCGGTTGCTCTCATCAGTCTCGTAAGTAACTGACCACATTTTTATTGTAGGGCCCGATTAGTGTGGTAGGTATAACAAAGCCATAAAACTGCAATAAACCACTGAAATTATCGATTGATATTACACGGGGTGATTCACGGCTGTTCCCATCGTCAGTGCCTTGAGGCAATAAAACGCGCGTTGTGTAAACAATAACGGATATTGTGATAAGTTTTATAGTGATAAGAGAATTTAAGAAAAATGGTTTTATCGAAAGCCACACAGTCAAATCAGTCTTCCTCAACTAATAAAAAATTCTGACAGCTACAAATAATAAATTATATATTAAGAATCTCTTTTCCTGTAATAAAAGGTGATATTCGCACATGCGGAAACAAAAAGATCAAACGGTCACACATTGCTTTAACCCGATAACACGATTATCTTCCGCAAATTAATCGCAATTTGCAAACTGGCTGTAAAATGTTTATCACACGTCACGCTTCAGTACTACAGAGCCTTAATCGCAGACTGGAAGAACGTATCGATTTTTTCGCCGTTGCGTCAGTGTAATTTTGCCAATGTACATGACCGACTTACTCGCGCGTGACCGGTCATATGGGGGAAATTAAAATTTGGGATGCAAATTTCTCTGGCCGCGGCCGGAGAAACGGGGTGACCGGTAATGAGGGGTGCTTTATATAGTGTTTATTGACGGTCGCGGCACAGACCGGCCGCCTACACGGGGTGACCGCGGATGAGAGGTGACCGGGAGTAGGGGTTGGACTGTACTGGGTAATATAGTCTATATGGAGCTCAATGGACAGCTGGTCTACTTCACCCGCTCCATGAACCCTTTAGAGAATGAGGCAGTTATAGCACCTCTGATAGATGAGGCCCCAGGTATGTAGTACTGGGCAATATAGTCTATATGGAGCTCAATGGACAGCTGGTCGACTTCACCCGCTCCATGAACCCTCTTGAGAACGAGGCAGTTATAGCAGCACTCATAGATGAGGCCCCAGGTATGTAGTACAGGGGTATATAGTCTATATGGAGCTCAATGGACAGCTGGTCTACTTTACCCGCTCCATGAACCCTCTAGAGAATGAGGCAGTTATAGCAGCACTGATAAATGAGGCCCCAGGTATGTAGTACTAGGGTATATAGTCTATATGGAGCTTAATGGACAGCTGGTCTACTTTACCCGCTCCATGAACCCTCTAGAGAATGAGGCAGTTATAGCAGCACTGATAGATGAGGCACCAGGTATATAGTACTGATATAGTCTATATTGAGCTCAATGGACAGCTGGTCTACTTCACCCACTCCATGAACCCTCTAGAGAATCAGGCAGTTATAGCAGCACTGATAGATGAGGCCCCAGGTATGTAGTACTGATATAGTCTACATGGAGCTCAATGGACAGCTGGTCTACTTCACCCACTCCATGAACCCTCTATCGAATGAGGCAGTTATAGCAGCACTCATAGATGAGGCCCCAGGTATGTAGTGCTGGGGTATATAGTCTATATGGAGCTCAATGGACAGCTGGTCTACTTTACCAGCTCCATGAACCTTTTAGAAAACGAGGCAGTTATAGCAGCATTGCTAAAAAAAACTTGTTGAGTTATTTCCCTTGAATGATCTGATATCGGCCTTCTTAGGCTGTTTTTTATCCTCCACCATAGGCGGAGGGATATTGTTTTGGCGTTGTCCATCCATACGTCCTTCTGTCTGTCCATACGTTCGTTCTTCTGTCTGTCCATACATCGGTTCTTCCATCCGTCTTTTCGTCCATATTTCCCTTCTTCTGTCTGTTTGGGACACTTTTTCGTTCGAAGCCATATCTTGGAATTCTTTGGGCTGATTTCATTGAAGCTTGGTATGAATGTATAAATGGATAAGAGGATGATGCACGTAAAATTGCAACGCAAACTTTTTGTCAATAACAGAGTTATGGCTCTTTTTACTTGCAAATACCATTTTTATGCCCCCGGTAGGGTGGCATATAGCAATTGAAATGTCCGTCAGTCTGTTAGTCTGTCCGTCTGTCAGTCTGTGCGTCCGTCCGAAAACTTTAACGTTGGTCANCCACTGTAATAAACAAACACTTTACAACTGTACTTGAAAAACTCATGATTTACTTGTACATGCTGTACTTAGGCAAGTGAGATAGTGTAAAAATTGCTGATTGGAGTGAAAAAGGGGTTTAATGCATGTGCAGTCTGCAAAGGCTTATTAGGGACTCCACTTTTGCGATTTTATTGTATTTTTTGTTTAAAGAAAACTTATTGACGAAAATCCAGTTTAGACTGCATAGGCTAATCTGGGATGACACTTTACGCACATGCATTAAACCCCCTTTTCTCAGAGGGCACCTCAAAATGTAAGGTAGTTTCCAGAACATCTTTAAAATTTCGAATTGGCAAATGTCTGCGTTCAAATGTAATGAGTTAAAAGGATACACAAACTGAAATATTGAGCATGTACCTTTCAAGATTGNCCTCAAAATGTAAGGTAGTTTCCAGAACATCTTTAAAATTTGGAATTGGCAAATGTCTGCGTTCAAATGTAATGTGTTAAAAGGATACACAAACTGAAATATTGAGCATGTATCTTTCAAGATTGTTTTGTTGTTTGTTGTTTCAACCCTCTTGGTCGTTATGGAAACGGTATTACAGCACATAGTTCTTATTTCATGAAACAGTTTTAGTAAAGAACCCCCAGTTCATCAAAATTATAAAAAGACATAAGCTTTTGTGAGAAACAATTATGTTTTATTCACTAAGGATACAATTTATTTACGTTTATATTCAAGAGTGCTTTTTACCAATGGAATGTTTATATTGCAACACTTGGTATGAACAAAGCATATTAAACTCAATTCACTCCAGAGGCATCAGTTTTCACCAACTATTGCATGTGCAGAGACTACTGTATACAATTTATCATTGCCTTTTTGTTATTTTTAAACTGGGGGACATATTGTTTTTGCCCTGTCTGTTTATTTGTTTGTTGGTTTGTTTGAACAAACTTTAACATTGGCCATAACTTTTGCAATATTGAAGATAGCAACTTGATATTTGGCATGCATGTGTATCTCATGGAGCTGCACATTTTGAGTGGCGAAAAGTCAAGGTCATCTTTAAAGGTCAAACGTCAAATATATGGGTCAAAATAACTCAAAAGGGGACATAGTGTTTCTCAAACACATCACTTGTTTTTACCTAATTTCAATGTGTTATGTATGATGTCTATTAAAAAAAAATCTTCGTAATTAAAAAATAATATTTGGTGGCGATGATAGGCTGATTTTCTGCCAAAAGATTTAAACAAGTGTTACCAGACTACATAGAATATGTTTTATAGATTCCCATAGTATATTAAGTAAAATAGTTTATAGCTGATGCACGTCCTGCGAAAAAAGGTCTTATGCCATATGCTCCAGCGTAGCTCCAGACCAGCCTGCACATCCGCCCAGTCTTGTCAGAAACTACCCTGTCCGCTATTGAGACCATGAAACCTTGTGTGACTTTACAGCCATTGTGCAGGCTGGTCTGGAGCTAAGCTGGCCTCGTATGGCCCTTTACAAAGCTCCATTGTACAGTGCCATCTATATGCTTTCTTTTTCGGTCCCAGCTATTTTGAACTATTTTTATTACAAACAGCCACTGGGAAAACTGCGTTTAACACATGTGTGTAAAGTATCATCCCAGATTAGCCTGTGCANAAATTTGTCCCAATGATACCTCGATCAAGTTTGAAACTGGGTCATGCTGGGTCAAAATCAAGGTCACTAGGTAAAAAAAAAGAAAAAACCCTGTAAGCACTGTAGAAGTCTTATGTCATGCCCAATCTTTATGTAACTTTGTCAAAATGTTTGTCTTAATGATATGTTTGTTTAGTTCAAAAGTGGTTCTTGTCCGTTGAAAAACATTGACCAGGTCAAAGCTTGAAAAACCTTGTTTATCTATAACCACAAAGCACGCAGCTTTGATAATTGATATGTGACAAAGATTGTTCAAATCAAGCCACTGGGCAAGCTTATTTCACAGGTGAGCGATCTAGGGCCATCTTGGCCCTCTTGTTGTTAACACTATCCGAACACTCCCATCACCCCAATGCATCTTGTATTAAACTTTAGATTGACCTACTTTTAGACTAATTCAGAAGGTCCGAATTGTTGGTTAACCCAAAATGAAGGGTTTCGTCTAGCATCGATTATGCTTCTAACAAAGCTTGCACACTTGCATGGCTGATCTTATTGAACACTATTGACATTCCCACATCACCTGACCTCGTCTTGGCCTGCCATTGAACTACATTGAGACTAATTTCAGTTATATTTCTTGGTTAACCCAAAATGACCAATTGCTTCACATTAATACTACTTACTCAAAAGCTTTAAAACTTACTTTTCAATACTCAGAACACTTACATCACCTGACCTCATTTAGACCTTGACATATCAAATTAACCCTTTGAGGGCTGGAACCGGATTTTGAAGGCCTTTGCAAACAGTTTGGATCCAGATGAGACGCCACAGAACGTGGCGTCTCATCAGGATCCAAACTGTTTGCTATTCTGATAGTGGTCTTAGAAAAAAAATCAAAGAAAATGCTAATTTTAGAAATTCAGCAGACGACATTTTAGCAGACGACAAATTTCCCAGCATGCAAAGGCATAAGCGTATATTGAATGCAGCATCTTGTTTATGGTCTGTATATATTACAAACACAAGTTATATTTTACTAGAAGTTTTGTTCTTTCGAATGTTAAAACAAATTCAGCTTTAGTAATACATGCATGCCTTCATTCCAAAATGTTGTAAAATTGAAAGAATTTTGTGTTGATAACTTTGCAGCTGAAACTCTTTTGTTGGGTATATTTTCAATTGTATATAGAAGCTTTCAGTAAACAATCTTCTCCATTGCACGAACTTAATGTTCAACTTGTTGATGTTTTATTTTTAAATGCAAACATGATTTATGTACCTTGTGTTCTTTTCAAATTATAACAGCCAACCAAAGAATTGTGTTGTTTCAAATCTGAGTTTCTTTTGGAACCACGTTATTATATTGTAATTATGCTTTACAAAATAAATTATTCTACGAATTGCCAAATTGATTATAATAACCGATTATGCTGAACAAAATAAATTAGTCCAAGAATTACACAATGTATACAATTTTCAGTTTTAAAGATTTTGAATTCATAAAGGGCTAGTGCTCAGCAGTATTTGTGTGAGACTTATAAGCACAGCAATATCTCTAGAAGTTTTAAGTGTTGTTTTCACTTGGGCAACAGTGTTCAAAAATACTATTTGGGTACATACATAAATTTAATGTATGGGATGTATTGATAAACAAAGAGCATGTTTGATCTGAATTGTTATAGTTGTAGCTAAATTGAGCACAAATTGCTCATGATGAGCTTTTGTTATCAACATTCGACCCTTGTTTGTTGTCCAATACGCAATGTTCTTGGTCTGTCATCAACATTTACCTTGTGAACAGAAGCCACATGTATTGCCCAATCTTCATGAAATTAATTCAGAATATTTTTCTTAATGATATCTTGCCCGAGCTCAAAACTGTGCCATGTATTGAAGAAAATCGTTGTGAACAGTTCAGGGACACATATTGGTCAATTTCCATGAAAATTGGTCAATACATTTACATTTGTCTGAATGATATCAAGGCAGAATTGAAAACTTGGTCACTTTGGGTAAAAAAATAGGTTGCAAGGTAAAATTAAAGTTATGGATTGTGAACAATCTAGAAGTCGCAATTTCTAGATGACTTTTGATATGATGTGAGCCTTGTTTATCCATGAACATAAAGTGTCGTCCCAGATTAGCCTGTACAGTCCTCACAGGCTTATCAGGGACAACACTTACCGCTTTAATTGATTTGTTTGTCTAAAGGATTAAGTCTCTTCTGAAAATCATGATGCAAAACATATACTAGTAGTTATTGTTTTTTATCCCCCGCCAAAGGCAGAGGGATATAGAATTGGCGTTGTCTGTCCCTCATTCAGTCTGTCACACAATTTTGAAATTGGCGATGGATATTATTTCAAGGAATTTGCTTGTTTAAGCCATTTTCACTAAATATTTCATTCTGCTGTGTGGCTTTGTAACCATTTGACTTAGGCCCCCCTGAAGGGTTCAATTACCAGGAAGCCTTACAACTCAAAGTTGGTATTAACTGGCTTATAAATACAACAATACATTGGCAAATTTGGCATATTTAAATCAAGAAAACATAAATAACATATGTACATTGTGGAACCTGAGTAGGGCAAGTTTCATACTTACTAAATTCAACGTTATACATGTATTCTCAGTAAGCATTACATTTATTTTATGCTGTCCGGTGGTTTATACAGAAATATCAGTGTTTCAAACATTATTCCTGATGAATTCTCCAGTTAAACTCTCTGACAATGTAAATAAACGGTAAAAAAAAAGCATAAAATAAAAAGAAAATGTGTTGGATTGGGTGGAATCTCGATTTTAATTCATGTGTGATTGATCATAGAAAAAGTATATTTTCTATATTCACTCATGAATTAAAATCCATATTCCACCAAATCCAACATGTATTAATATTTAAACATGACGTTTCCTTAGAAATGGTATACACCAATTTACTATGAATTTATCAATTATGTTTTAATGGTAATATAAGTTTGGACAAAAGGTCCATAAAATCAGCTAAAACAGTATTTAACATTCAAATCATATTACAGGTTTATAACTGAGACAGCAAAGTTTGCAATATGGCCACAAAGATGGTCAAACGTAACCCACAGGAAAGCAATTTCAATATCAAATAATTCATTTTGTACCAATGTAGGTAAGTAACTAAGCATTTTAAAATAATTCATGTAATAATTTAACAATTTAGGAAAACACATGGTACCTTACTATTCGAATGTACATAAATTATAGATTTACTTCTGAAGCATTACCAAATATTACATATAAATATGCAACAAAGTTGCCAAAAACCATAATTTTATCAATTTAAACGCAGAGTATTATAAATTTAATTGGTAAGATATCCATTAGAAACGATGTCTGCAGACAATTTTACGCACATGCATTAAGCGCTATTTTTTATAAACCTGATATCCCAAATATAATTACCCAGTGTGTCAACTTTTCAATCCGTTTTAGGTCCCTTTGCTGAGTTGCACTTCTGTCTATATCAGCTAACATTTTTAGAGGAACTGGTAAGTAGTCAAGTATTTTATGTCAACCTGTCTATGTGAATTGTTGATTTGATTGTCTATAAGTAAAAACTGTATCAGGTGTTGGTCACATCGCTGTTTTTGATGGTTTTCTGTGAGTGGGTAGGCAGGAGATGTATCAGATTGGACAGCCTCACAATACCATGGACGCCTCCATATGCCAGCCAGCAGCACTGTTGATGATTGGGGTTGNCGCAGAGTATTTTAAACTTAATTGGTAAGATATCCATTAGAAACGGTGTCTGCAGACAATTTTACGCACATGCATTAAGCGCTATTTTTTATAAACCTGATATCCCAAGTATAATTACCCAGTGTGTCCACTTTTCAATCCGTTTTAGGTCCCTTTGCTGAGTTGCACTTCTGTCTATATCAGCTAACATGTTTAGAGGAACTGGTAAGTAGTCAAGTATTTTATGTCAACCTGTCTATGTGAATTGTTGATTTGATTGTCTATAAGTAAAAACTGTATCAGGTGTTGGTCACATCGCTGTTTTTGATGGTTTTCTGTGAGTGGGTAGGCAGGAGATGTATCAGATTGGACAGCCTCACAATACCATGGACGCCTCCATATGCAAGCCAGCAGCACTGTTGATGATTGGGGTTGAACTGGCACTGAAATACACAGCAACAACATGTTCTTTATTAAGATTTTACCGGTTTAAACAGTATTTTAGTAATATAACGGTAGTCAGTTATACAACCTACTTTTCCTCTATACACTGGTTGGGGTGAAAAGGCTCATTCAAATGAGTATTACTGGTAGCCATTAGGCTTAGTGGTAGTCATGAGGCTTAGTGGTAGTCATGAGGCTTAGTGGTAGTCATGAGGCTTAGTGTTAGTCATGAGGCTTAGTGGTAGTCATGAGGCTTAGTGGTAGTCATGAGGCTTAAATTAACATATTGGCATTGGTTGAGAGAGTGGTGGGCAAAAACAATATAACATTTAAGACAGTAAGGAATGCCTTTGGAAATTTAAGTCAATATACCTATCAGATAAAATTCAATGGCCTTCTTTTAATAAAATAATTTTATATTCAATATGATCAGATGCTTGTGGGAAAAGGTATTATAAGTTACACTGTTAGTAATTGATGGTGTATGGGATATACATTTTGTACACCCTCAGTAATTTCTTACCATACGAGAGCAAAGCTCGAGTATGGTATGTCATTACTGAGGGTGTATATCCCATACACCATCAGTTACTAACAGTGTAACGATTATATCTCACCGACTACCTTTTCCTTTGTGTGTTTTATATATATTTATGTCTGAACCGGCTTTCCTTACTATTATTTTTCATTCGATTGATGACGCAATTTATGACTTATCTCATGTGACGTAATTTTATGTGACGAAAACCACTAGTTTATGTTAGATTCTCTGATTTTAAGGACAACAACTTGGACGTGGACGTGGAATTTAAATTTAACAGTAAAATAATTTTTAAATTATCAAACGAATCCAAAACGTATTTCCGATTGTGTGTTTGTCATGCATAGTTGTATTGTAAATTTGGTGGGAATAAAATAACTCGCTCCGAGAGGATTACGATTTTTGTATTTCGTGTTTTGGGTCAGAATTGTTAGCATTCGATATAAATGTTATTAGAAGTGTGGTTTAAAATATATTTTGAGAATATATGGAAGAACCCAAAATGGAAGTGCGTATCATTGTAACTTTATTATTATAAGCATTGGATTAAAGTTGTCATTGAGGTAAGCGTGTTGTTTATACTAAATTAAGTTTTTTATGACCTCTGTGAAAGCTGAAATAGTGTCATACAGCACAGTTCCGGTAAAAATCGATATTTTAATTGCTTTCCAGTAGAGCTAGATATGTAAAAAAAACATATAATTATCAAGACTTATCTAACAGCTTATCGAACAGACGCCATTTTGTTTTAAGTTGATAGGTGTATCATGGTGTATGGAAAATACACCATGGACACGTGACCGCTCTAAGCCAATCGGATTAGGTCATTGTTGTAGGTGAGATATATACCTATCTTCAAGTGATAATCACTTTCAATGGTCTTCAAGACAAAACCAAAGACTGATCTCAATAAACATTGCATTTTTCACTAACACAGCATAATTAATGGACAGCCTTGACCTTTCAGCACTCAAAATGTGCAGCTCCATTAGATACACATGCATGCCAAGTATCAAGTTGCTATGTAGAATATTGCAAAAGTTATGGCCAATGTTAAAGTTGGCACAAACCAACCAACCAACCAACAGACAGGGCAAAAAACAATATGTCCCCCAGTATATACATAAAAAGCCACAAAAAGTCAGGGTTACATTAAATGGAAACACAAATGTGTTTTTCATAAACTAGGTAAAAGAATAAATTAAGAGTATTTAGATAGATTATCTAGATAATAATTATATAGATGTTAGCTCCTTACAATACAAACTGTTGACGATGTACGGCGGAATATTGTTCTGAATGGGATTATCTATAGATGTACATGTAATTTGTTATCTTCTTTTTATATTCGAAATTTCACTGTAATTGATTCGGTATGGTGGTCTGGAAAACATCATGGCACATAATTAAATGCTGAGCACAGAATTGGATTGAAATTTCACTTGATTTTTAACTGTTGCACCAAGATAACAAGCTCCAATGTTAATTGGGTTTAACTAAAACACCCAGAAACACCTTGGCCCAAGATGACAAAGGAAATTCCAAAGCAACAATAATTAACAAGACAGGCATTTTATGATTTTATTTTTTCTGAATTAAAAAATTGAGAGTTTGTTAAAAATTGTGACATGAAGTTAAAAATGTATTTTTAACTTAAACTGCTAGGTATCTTAGCTTCTCTTTGATGATTTTTTTATGCTTTACATTGATGAAAAACACAATGGCATGCATCAAAACTATATTAAAAATGGCTTGTGAACAAATTATATGGAATTAATGCCTCTATATTTTTTTTACAATTCGTCACTTAGCAATCAATTTCCATTTCATAAAATTATGCCTACATGGTACATGGTAAAGTTTCCATCCAGTTTCATAATGAAAGCATAAATTGTGCAAAATAACAGCAATCATGGACCTACTTTGCGTATACGATTGTGGTCTGTGAACACAAGCCAGTCCTGCCTATCAGTCATTTTGATTTCTGTGCACTGTACTTTCTGTTTTGTTCGCTTTTCAGGCTCAGACTTAGAACTGTGTTCTGTTGACTGTTTGCTGCGTTCTGATTGGTCTGTTTCATCACACAAAGAGACTGGATTTGATTGGTCCACTGCAGAGTGGGTAGAGTTTGATTCAGGGACACTTTCTGGCAAAAGATTTTGGCACTGTTTGCAATTAGAAGAGTCCACTTTGTTAATTTCATCCTTGCTCTTGAAGGATTTCTTTCCAGTAGAAACCAGTTGCTGCAATTAACAGATCAGCATGTTTAGTACACTTAAAATACAAAATAAGCTGCATTATGCGAAAATGGGTATTATGCCACATGCAACCAGCGTTGCTCCAAGCCAGCCTGCGCAATTATGCAGCCTGATCAGGAGCTTTAACACTGTCCGCTATAAAGTAAAAAAAAGGTTTCATGGTCTTATTATTGGAAAGCCCCTGAGAATGCGCAGGCTGGTCTGGAGCTACGCTGGCCGCATATGGCACATGAATAATTATCGCATTATGCAGGTCAAGTGATATCAGTGATAGGCTACAAAACACATTCATATGCATTCAGGACGCCATGTGCGAATAGATTTTACAGTAAAACTGCGATAACTCGAGACAGCACGGGACTGACCTAGATGCTCGAGTAATCCATGGTATTTGTTTTCACTGTTTCCGTTTGTGATGCTTAACTTCTGACCGCAAATGCTTTATTTACATGTAAGACGGTGCTTGGAAAAGAAAAGGCTTTGTAACAAGAGCACCGTCGAGCGGATGCCAACGCTCTGCTGTGGGTGCTTGGATTTTATTATTTTTTACCTTTGACCTTGAAGGTCATCATTGACCTTGACCTTTTCACCACTCAAAATGTGCAGGTCGATGAGATACACATGAAAAAAAAAAAAAAAAAACATTTGACCTTAAACCTTGAAGGATGACCTTGACCTTTCACCACTCAAAATGTGCAGCTCCATGAGATACACATGCATGCCAAATATCAAGTTGCTATCTTCAATAATGCAAAAGTTATGGCCAATGTTAAAGTTTTCGGATGACTACGACGACAATGATGACGACGCGGCAGACGAGAGGGCTATGACAATACCTCGGGTTTTCTTCGAAAACAGCAGAGCTAAAAATTGCTTAAGGTTACAGTATACTAAACTTAACAATAAGAATGATTGTTTGTGAATTTAATTTAATCAACATCCACACATAACACATATATAATCAAAAATATTCAAACAATAGTCAATGTACATGTAGCATATTTAAAATAGCAGACAAGGTGCATACATGCGCATGAAAAAAAACACCAAAAAGAACATGATCACTACACAGTTTGTATTTAATTTAGATTCAGTCATACTTGTTTTGTGCAAAGTCTAAGATTGCAGACTGTCGCAACCCATTAGCTTCCTGGAACACTTCCGTTACCCGATATAGGAATTTCCTGATCTAGCTATCCCCCACAAGTGGGTCCTTCACTAGATTGCTCAGGAGTTTAACAGTTTGTAAGACTATTTTCTTTCTGTGTTGCCATGATGCAGCGCAAATGACAAGAAGAAATTCAGTTAAGAGATTCTGATGTATTATCTGCTACGCTCTCTTTTATATCATACATTTTATCATAACACTTGATTGCTGGTAATTATTGAATTATCATTAAAACTGTGTAGCTTTTATCTGCATCTCAAAGGATGACAATTTGCAGTGTTTCTCAAACTGCGACTAACTTCACACCTAATCGAGCGTTTTTTGTCAGCTTGATTGCGCTGTTTCACACCTCAAATATTGTTAGCACTGACCAGACAAGAAAGTGTGACAGTGTTTGACACTAACTCATCTGAGTAAGGAGTCCTTTGGACTCCCTACTTTTGAAATTAAGGAGTCCAAACAGACTTCAGGGAGTCCTAAAATTAAGAAGCTTTTTATATACTATTTTTCGGGTTATATCACATGTTAATCTATGAAATGTTCAATTCTTGTTCATGTTTGTTTTCAGATCGAAGTTCATGACTGTTGATCAATATTTGCTGTTATTTGTTATATCACATTGCAAAATTATTTAACACATGCCAGTAATATATAAGTTAACTATTTTAACGTTTAAGACACAGGTACTTGAAAATATTTTTGTTGTCCTTATATATATAACTTGAAAATATTTTTTTTTGTCCTTATATATATTCTTTTATTATATATATAAGGACCAAAAAAAAATATTTTCAAGTACCTGTGGTTTAAGACTATACTATTATATTTTATGCATTAATATATATGCTTGCTTGTTTTACCCCGGAATTAGGGGAAAAAAACATTATCAGAGAGCATTCTGTTGTGGTGGTGTCATAGTTAATGAATCACANACATGCATGCCAAATATCAAGTTGCTATCTTCAATAATGCAAAAGTTAAGGCCAATGTTAAAGTTTTGGGACGACTACAACGACGACAACATGGCACACGAGAGGGCTATGACAATACCTCGGGTTTTCTTCGAAAACAGCCGAGCTAAAAATTGCTTAATGTTACAGTATACTAAACTTAACAATAAGAATGATCGTTCATGAATTTAATTTAATCAACATCCACACATAACACATATAATAAAACATATTCGAACAATATTCAATGTACATGTAGCATATTTAAAAAAGCATACAAGGAACATACGTGTGCATGAAAAAAACAAAAACATGTTCATTACACAGTTTGTATTTAATTTACATTCAGTCATACTTGTGTTGTGCAAAGTCTTAGATTGAAGACTGTCACACAACCCATTAGCTTCCTGGAACACTTCCGTTACCCGATATAGGAAACAGAAGCTTTCCTGATCTAGCTATCCCCCACAAGTGGGTCCTTCACTACATTGCTCAGGAGTTTGACAGTTTGTAAGACTATTTTCTGTCTTTGTTGCCATGATGCAGCGCAAATGACAAGAAGGAATTCAGTAAAAAGATTCCAATGTATTATCTGCTACGCTCGCTTTTATATAAAACATTTTATCAAAACACTCGATTGCTGGTAATTTTTAAATTATCATTAAAACTGTGTAGCTTTAATCTGCATCTCAAAGGATGACAATTTGCAGTGTTTCTCAAACTGCGACTAACTTCACACCTTATCAAGCGTTTTTTGTGCGCTTCATTGCGCTGTTTCACACCTCCAATATTGTTAGCACTGACCAGAGGAGAAAGTGTCTTCGAATAATTGCCAGTTAATTAAGTGTGTAATGCCTTTCAGGGACCAGCACACATCCTCGAGTGATCGAAAATCGCATGTTTGAGTTATTGCGGGTATTTTTATATAGCAATTAAAGGAAAATGTTCGGGAATTCCTTTAATCTTGAGTATTCGCCAGTTTTCGAGAAATCACCAGCTCAAGTTATTGCAATTCTACTGTAGTTGCTTTGAAGTACATGTACTCATTTTCTATGAAGGAGTCACTCAGTGCTTATTGGTTAAATTCCTGACATCAGTTTTTTAAGTATAAATGGTATTCCCAAAAATATTTTGTAATAATGTAGTTATATTGTAAACATTATTGTAGTTGGTTGTTAAATAACTCAGCGCTCCATATCTATTTAAGATTTTCAGGAGTAAGTAAACATGTATTAAGACAAAGATAAAAAAAAATGGTAATGTGTGTTTTCAATTTTCACCAATTTCAAATGAATTTCGGTCATAAAACAGCAGTCAGCATATCAACTTTTCCTATGTACACTGGTTAAGATAATGATGCCAGTAACCGACAACTGCGCTACTTGAATCAGGGGAAGGGTTCACAAAAAAAAAATTCAAAACCAATCCTTACTTTGATGCACTTCAACTACTTGAAAGTCAAGTCTAGAATGGATGTTTACACCTTTAATGATATAATTCTTCATTAACCCTTTGAGCGCTGGAACCGGATTTTAAAGGCCTTTGCAAACAGTTTGGATCCAGATGAGACGCCACAAAACGTGGCGTCTCATCAGGATTCAAACTGTTTGCTATTCTGATAGTGGTCTTTGAACAAAAGTGAAGAAAATATTGATTTTAGAAATTCAGCAGACGACATTTTAGCAGACAACAAATTTTCCAGCATACAAAGGGTTAAGAACAATATGTTAATGATATAAGCACCATTTTAAGCCTGAATTTATGCACACTATGAGGATGTGCAGACTTAGACTTGTTTTGGTGAATACAGGCTAGATCTACCCCATACACCTACCAGTCTCTGTTTGTATGTCTTGGTGTCCACAGGTATCTTCATGAGGTCTCTCATGGGTATACCCATCACACGACCCAAGTCATCACACATGATTCCAAAGTTCAGCCAGTTGGACACGCTGATATCCTGCAGGCATAATATTACGTTATTGGGCATCGTTCTCGCAAAATGGGCTTAATGCATGTGCGTAAAGTGTCGTCCCATATTAGCCTGTGCAGTCTTCACAGGCTAATCAGGGAGGACACTTTCTGCCTAGACTGGATTATGGTTAAGAAGAGACTTACTGTAAACGAAAAAATTCCATATAAGCTGAAAGTGACGACCCTGATAAGCCTGTGCAGACTGTGATAAGCCTGTGCAGACTGCACAGGCCAATATGGGACAACATTTTACGCACATACATTAAGCCTAGAGTTTGTCCAGAAGGAGGCTAAATTAGTTGAATTCATATTGGCCATAATGTTATTAAGCTGAAGACAGCTGTGTTAGTCTGAGGTCATAGTCCAAAGTAAATCTGTATCTTCCGGGGCCACAATGGGTCGATGTTGTCAGGGTGGCACTTCGCCTTTTGTCACTAGGTAGATTATCACCAACACATTACATGGTATAATGTGGTTCTTCAATGTTACATGTTTTATTGTAAATATTAGGTCCAAAGCTAATTATCCTGAGCCTTATGAAAATCCTGTACCCAGATTGGACAATGTTGGTTGGAGAGGTAGTAGGAATACGACTCATCTGTCCGTTTAAGTGGAAGTCCAGCGTACATCAGGGTGCGGACCTTCAAATAGCGAGCCCGATTTGTGTTCAGTCTGAAACATATGGGGATAAACCTTTTAATTTCATGGTTTTAGTGAATTATANAAAGGGATAAAGCCTTTGCTGACCCATAATTATCATCTGATGCTATGAAGATTCCATTGTAGAAGTATGCCGTTGCCATGGATGTCGTCATGAACACGAGGTCGACCTCACTCTGCGGGAAGTTGGGATTCTCAAGGTCACGGAATATCGTGTCGAATCGGTCAGCAGAGGAAGTCACTTTGTGCTCCTAAGTAAAATAAATAACATTTCAGCTTCGCTCTGATACAACGGGGTTTAATGTTTGTGAATAAAGGGTCGTCCCAGATTAGCCTGTGCAGTCTGCAGGGACAAGGCTTTCCGCTTGTATTATATTTTTTGTTTAAAGTCTCTTTTTAACAAAAATCCAGTCTAGCACAGGCTTATCTAAGACGACACTTTATGCACATGCATTAAGCCCCGTTTTCCCATAGCCAGGTACATTTATTAGTAACTATAGCATGAAAATTCAGATTTTTTTACTTTATGTTAGAGCAGTGCGTCAACAAACAAAAAGTGGTTTGTTATCATGGAAAAGGTGTATCATTTACTTGCTGTTGTTTTTTGCCATATCAGTTTATTATCTGATGTACATGCAGGTTATTTTGTGTAAATATATTTGTATAATATACCGGAAGATAAATTTAATATTTTTCATTCCAATTGGTTTTGTTTTTTTCACTTACCCATATGAAAAGCAGAACATATAGACAAATTACGGATTTGCTTGGGAATGTTTTAACACCTCCACAGCTGTTTAAGGATTTGGATTATTCAAAAATTACAAACATAACCATGTGCTTGTTTTTAGAATAACAAACCAAATTTATATGCTCTTTTATTTTATGTTTAAATACCAATGATATGACCAACCAGTGCTGACCAAGTTTTTTAAATATAAACGCAGTTGTATGACTCGTCCATTAGAAATTAGCTCATCCGTAATGTTTTCCCAGAATGAGGCTCAAAACTGGGCGAAAGAAAGCCTGAGATTGACCTCAGTACAGGCTTATCTGGAATGACACTTTATGCACATGCATTAAGCACAATTTTTCCTTAACAAGACTCAATTATTAGTATTATTGTTATAAGTATCATAGCATTAACAGTCAGATTCTTTATGTTAAAGCAGTGCCTTAACAAACAATAAAATGTAAGAAAATTTTAATTCCTACAATCTGTGAAAAATTCCATTTAGGCTCAAGAAGTAAGTAATATGAGAGGAACCACCAACCTAAGAAAATGCATATTATCAAAATTGGGTAAAAATATCCAGAGATTGACTTACTTCAGTGCCACACCAGCGTAATGCTCTTACAGGGGAGGAGTGGAACTGGTATGTGCTGCATGGTAACAGTTGCCGGGGGTGATCAGTTCTCAGCCACTGCAGGGGGGACGCGGTCGCTAGATGGAACAGCCTCACACTGCCTGAGAATGGCATACAGGGAATAAGGCATTATGGGAAACTCTGTGAGAGTAGTTCTGACTGGTTAGCGCAGTGGTTATCACACGCGCTTCTCACCTAGGCGAGCCGGGTTCAATCCTCGTTCCCAGAAGCATGTGAGTTTGGTTTCTGGTCCTCATACTGGACAGGTGGTGTTTCCTTCAGTACTCCGACTTTCTCTCACAACACAAGACCACACAAGAATTTTAAATCAAATTAAATTAAATTTCAGTAACAACTAGAAACAGCTACTATTCAAAATTCGTCCCAACTTTCTTCAGTTTAGTAAGTTAAAAAGGTAGGAATGCTGGGACAAACTCCAGGTTCACACATTTATTCAGCCTCAGGCATGGAAGGACCTGATAAAGTTTGAATTACACACACAGTATGTGAGAGTAGTTTGAAGTCACCATACTTAGATAAATAACAGTTTATAAATATCACACCCCATAGAAAGTGTTCACATTAAAATATCACACCCCATATAAGGTGTTCACAGTGAAATATCCCATCAATAGAACGTGTTCACGTTGAAATACCACACCCCATATAATGTATTCACAGTGAAATATCACATCCCATAGAAGGTATTCACAGTGAAATATCACACCCATAGAAGACATTCACAGTAACATTTCACACCCCATTGAAGGTGTTCACAGTGAAATATCAAGCCCCATAGAATGTGTTCACAGTGAAATATCACACCCCATAGATGGTATTAACAGTAAAATATCACACACCATAGAAGACATTCACAGTAAAATATCACACCCCATAGAAGGTGTTCACAGTGAAATATCATGCCCCATAGAAGGTGTTCAGTGAAATATCACACCCCATAGAAGGTGTTCACAGTGAAATATCACACTCCATAGAAGATGTTCACAGTGAAATATCACACACAATATAAGGTGTTCATAGTGAAATATCACACCCCATATAAGGTGTTCACAGTGAAATATCACACCCAATAGACGGTGTTCACAGTGAAATATCACACCCCATAGAAGGTGTTCATAGTGAAATATCACCCACCATAGAAGGTGTTCACAGTGAAATATCACACTCCATAGAAGGTGTTCAAAGTGAAAATTCACACCTCATTGGAAGTGTTCACAGTGAAATATCACACCCCAAAGAAGGTGTTCACAGTGAAATATCACACCCATAGAAGGTGTTCACAGTGAAATATCACACCCCCATAGAAGGTGTTCACGGTGAAATATCACAACCCCATAGAAGGTGTTCACAGTGAAATATCACACCCTATAGACCATAAGCCAGACTTGGGCAAGCTGGAGAATTTGATTTTTCACACATCGAATGAATGTTGTCAGACTGGTAAGTATTTTATGTTTTATTTTATATAACTTGTTTAACTAATCAGGCCTGCATGTAATTCAACTAATGTCAAGTTTGCATACCATCAGAGTAGCCAGCTAGTATCCTATCTGGAGTCATCACAGATCCCCAGTCTAGACAGGTGCAGGCCAGGCCCCTCCGTGCAGGCTCACGGTGCGCCAGCAGGGTCACACAGGGGTCAACCTTGAACGTCCTCACCTCTCCCTCACTAGGGGCATCCAGGTGCGGAATGCTATGAAACAATCGCTATCTCACATAAATAAATGCACAATATTTGTTCAAGTAGTCATTGATAAACAGGGAAACAGGCTTACATAAACCTCAATAAACTACAACCATTATGAATAATATATCCACCATTTTGATTTTCAATTGCTACTTATTCTTTGACAGACCAATCAGGTGATGTTATAGTGGTGAAAAACATCAAGACAGTAACAACTTACAAGAATTACTTTTGATAAAATAAAATTCCTTTTCGAGTTGACGCATAATACAACATGCAAAATGCCCCCTAAGTATTGTTTCAAACCCCAAAGTGTGTGGACTGAACAGGCTAATCTTGCACGGCACTTTACGCACATGCATGAAGCCCCGCTTTCCCAGCGCAAGATGACCTATATTTGTTCATTCTAACGCAGTAATTCCTTACCTGAAGATGCGTACAGTTCCATCAGTCAACGCCAGAGCCAGCAGTCCTAACCTTCTGTAGCACTCGGCCTGATGAGCCCAGCCAGACAAAGACTGATAGGCCCCTGTTTGGCACCAGACTAGCCCGGTCACGTGACCAAAGTCGTGGGCTAGGTTGAACAGAAGTCTTGGAGGGGAAGTGGTAGTAGAGCTGAAATGAGATCAAAATCGAATGCCTATGTCAGATACAACAGCAGTTTGGGTGGGCAAATTGTAGTAGAGCTGAAATTTGATCAAACAGTCCTGAGCAAGGTTGAACAGCAGTCTGGGAGGGCAAGTTGTAGTAGTGCTAAAATTTAATTAAAACGGAAGGCATATGTCACATATATTTGAGCTCCGCTCTGAGAAAACAGGGCTTAATGCATGTGTGTAAATTGTCGTCCCAGATTAGCCTGTGTAGTCCTCACAGGCTAATTAGCGACAAGACTTTCCGCTTAGACTGGATTTTGCTTTATAGGAAAAAAAATCCATGAAAGCGGAAAATTTAGATTTTTGGTACATGTAATATCTGGTATACATACCGAAAACAATATGACTCTGTAAGACATATCTCTTAACAGCAGTGTTTCCTACTTAACTTTTTTGGCAATGCTTCAAGACACTTCAAAGATGGAATTAAACATAACATTGCTTTATTTATTAAGTGTTTTTTAGGAGTAACCTTGACATTTTAATATTTCAAAAAATTAAATTGATAAGCTACACATGATAAGAGGGAATACGCAAAATCTTTGTTTGATCAAAACTTGCTTGAATTTAAGTCTCTTAACTTTGTTTTAAATTTATCCAAGAAAAATACAGACATATCATATTATACAGAGACATGGGGTCCAATTTGCCCCAAATTGGACATAAAAACACACATTAGGGTGGTTCCAAAGTATCAGGATAGTGTTATCCAACCCTCCATTACATGATTGTAGTAAGAGAGGGAAGCTGTTAAAAAAATAACAATGTTTAGGACTTGCTCAACGCTTTCAAAGTTTTTAATAGAAGTTGTCTTAAATATATGCATATGCTGATAGTAGCCATCACACGATGTTGCATATTCTAATGATGCAAAAACGCTCGTACTTTACCAGTTGTTTTCGTGTGGTTTTTGAAAATTTAATCGGTAATAATTCATAAAAAGTTCCCTTTCTGCTCACCTGATGTTGGAGGTGACACCAGTGCCCCAGATCTGCACAGCCCCAGGCCCCACAAACTGGCTCCTGGCCCCTAGGGTCTGGTCCCTGGACAGCTTGCCCACCACGGCCAGGACCTGCTCTGCCCCACTGTCTGGGGGCTGGGGACACCAGGCCAGCCTCCATATGTCCAGGCCTGTGTTTAGGGTGGGGTAGCCTGCAATGGCAATATGTTGCTTGTTTGCATTCTTTCTCCACGTTTATATATATAACAGTTTTTCAAAGCCCAGTTGCTTAAAAGTTTCAACGGCAAGTTAGAACTTGATTATTCACAATGACCCCATGCAAAGTGTCACTTTAATACCTGTAGTCCAAACTGTCATTTGAATATGATGCATGTTTACCTAAACCATCGCCTTAAGCAGATGCGGACACCAACATCTTAACCAAAAAGTACAAACCAATTTCTAAGTACAAATAGGGGAATAATTCTGCAGGTCAGAGTTCAAGGACTTAGTCTGTGACCTCACACCATGATCCAAAACACATGTACTAATTTTTAGTGATAAAGAGAAGTTGTACATGTATGTTTACCTAAAACAAATTTTTAAAGTACAAAAAAGTGCATTATTCTGCTGAATTTGGTGAAAAGTCGAGCTAAACATCACTTTTGTTGGTTAGCTTCAAAGGCCAACCTTCAATGACATGCCCTTCCAGCACATTCAATGTCCTGGGATCAGTGCCCGACAGGCTCTGCAAACTGGCCTTCGTCTTGGGCAGGTAGGGTTCAGCTTCGCTAGGAAAAAAGAACAACATCGGGCATTTCTAAAAAAATCTTTATTAAGTTTTCTGAATAACTGCCTTAAGATACTTATTTCCAGTATGGAATTACTATTTGAAAGTTAACTGTGTTGTAAAAAAATACTATTTACTGTAATTACT
Organism: Dreissena rostriformis; assembly: GCA_007657795.1. NCBI lineage: Eukaryota > Metazoa > Mollusca > Bivalvia > Myida > Dreissenidae > Dreissena > Dreissena rostriformis. The sequence goes on from VMBQ01008355.1 coordinate 28,076, forward strand.
CTATGTTTTCGGACACCCTTTTTTTTAGCAAAAATAATTAATTTTCATGACTCTTAATTTTCGGACATACAGGTTTTTCGTCCATAATTAAAAACTCTATGTTTTCGGACAGTATATTTTACAGCGCTATTTTACCAAAGTTCGGCCCTATTTTCGTTATCTGATGACACTTCGATCATTCGGTTTTACAACCGGGTAAACGTAATAAAACCTGGCCGATGCATGTCTGAGGGTAATGGACCATTACATTTGCGTAATTGGGTAAATAACCGTGTAAACTGGTATTAAACAATGGTTTCGCCGGAAAGCCCTTTCTCAGTTAGATAACTGTGACAAATACTAAACGCTCCAAAGTGTGATGCACCCTATTGCAAGTTTTACGAACTATGGAAGGTGTTAGACAACAACTATCGGAAATGAACAATTAAAGAATTCGTAGTTTGCATTTTTTATTGCGTTAATTACAGGTTCATAATACAGAGTATTGGTACATCACATGCTCACCATTGAACTTGTTGGTCCAAGTTAAACCTTGTATTAACTTTCTATATAATAAATTAAGCATTTGAAATTATTTCAAATGCAGTGCAAACCTTATAAATGTAATTTTTACTATACGGTGTGGTATTAACAAGCACGTGCTATTACCGGTAGTTGTTGATACAATCGACGCTTATTTCCAACTTCAATTTTTCGACTCTAAATTTTCAGACACCTGTATTTTGTGAATATTTTTTGTATCTAAGTTTTCGGACACGAAAAAAGATTTAAAAAAATTTGGTGTCCGAAAACATAGAGTAATTACGGTATGTTGCTTTTATTTCACGTATAATTTTGATTTAAAGCTGGTAATATTTTAACCAATACATTTTTTGCACAAGTGTGGGGGCTCCCTTGTTAGAACAGAGAACAATTTTAAAGTCACTGAAAAAAAAGAAAAAGATTTCCTCACTTTTTATAACAAAAATAATTTTGATCTGCAATTGGTCAATAATGACATCCCTGACATTCATATCTACACAGTAACCATGGATACCTGTCAGTAAGAGACTTGAAGAAGTCTTTCCTTGGCAACCATTCTGGGAACATAACGTTATTATGGAGAATCTTTTGCAGCTTCAGTGTTTTATCGTAGAACATCATGTGGAACTGCCAGTCATATGGGATTCCTAGAAAATGAGATTAATAAAAAATAATCATGTAAATTTATTCCACAAAAAACTCTGTCGCCGGGATGAAAATGGACCGTGATTGACAGCATGTTAAAAGTTGGAGGCATTTAAATAAGCCTCATCCTGGGAAAACTGAGCTTAATGCTATGTTTAAAGTATCATCCCAGATTAGCCTGTGCAGACTTCACATGCATTAAGGCAAATTTTCCCAGAACGAAGCTAAATTTTCTTTATTTTTCAGACCTACCTCTTCTAATTCCAAGCCGATTGACACTTGTATCAATGCCATGTAACTCATTCACATCCTCATCATCATCTGCAGCACCTTCCTCATCATTGCTGATGTTCTCATCAACATCGTCAATTTCATCGTCGTCATCATCTTCGCCATCAAAGTCGCTGTCTAGCTTCACGTCGGGATCTTTGACATCGTCACTGTCTTCTCCTGTCCCTATTTCCTTGCTTATGTTATGGACCATTGTCATCGCTCTGTAAAAATGCAACCATTGTTCTCGAAAACTGGGCTTAATGCATATGCGTAAAGTTTTGTCCCAGATAAGACTGTGCAGTCGGCAAAGGCTAATTAGCAACAACACTTTCCGCCTAAACTGGATTTCCGCTAATAAGAGACTTTCTTTAAACCAAAAATTCAATAAAACGTTTAAACGTAAGTATGTCATAAAAATTCATCAATTTTAACATCAGTAAAAATAAACATGAATAGTATTTCTAAATGTCACAATGTTAGGCATTTATTATAAAACAAAATTATGCTGAAACAAATTAAAAAGTGGATGCAAAACTGACAAACCTGAGCAAATAAGCAAATGCAATAATTTCAAACTCAACAAGGGCCTGAATTAACCTTGAGTCTAAAAATAAAGGATATTCTTTAAACTGCTATGTACTATAAAGGCTCGAAAGTCAAGTCTAGCATGGCAGTTTACACCAATAATGAATAGAGGATATTTGTTCATGTCAGTGTAAGATCGTTATTTCACGAGTGATCATAGAAAATATATTTTCACGAGTGGCCACGAGTGAAAATATTATTTTTCTGTGATCACGAGTGAAATTACAAACAATCTTACACTGACATGAACAAATTTTCTGTTTCTTTTATGCCCCTTTTTCAAGAAAATAATTAATTATAATTTCCCTTTCGCTGAAAAGTGACCCTCTCTCCCGTGGCGTGCCTCAATACATTGAAATGACGTCATTTTTGACGTCATTTTGTTTACGAAATGAAGTCATTATTCCAGGGAAATTCTTCAGTTAACTCTTTTACAATGTAAATGAACGGTAAAAAAAGCATAAAATTAAAAGAAAATATGTTGGATTCGGTGGATAATCGATTTAATTTTACTCGTGATCATAGAAAAAAATATAAACAAGGATATAAACAAGGGAAGTACATCTTCATATGATAATCTAAAAATAGAAAAAGAAATTCCGAAAATTTGTTCTTTTCACCGGTGAAAAGAACAATTTTGTTCTTTTCACTGCTGTTATTTCACTGCAGAAATGTCATATTTTATCATTAGGTATAAAAGAAATATGCTTCTTCCACTAGGAGGTGTAAATGTAGATGG